>CAXARO010000539.1:0-88549 GCA_963971305.1 Arcuatula senhousia | reverse complement strand
CTTTATACATTTTCAAAACACGCAAAAATATAATTATGACACATATAGAAATTCAATCATTAACAAGGTAACCGTCAGTTTATATCAAAGCCATCATTCCATTGCATTTGAGGACTGTTTTTCTTTCTGTATTACATACAGAAAGGCTAAGAGAGTATGTATTTTACATTATTTCCTTTTCGTGTATCATTACAAAGACATTTAAGCGTACACATTATTTATAAAAAATGTCATTGTTTGTTTTATATACCGGTAAAGATGCATTTAGGTTATTTAGATGTTTCCATGACTTAATTTATCTTATCAACTTCCCCTATGTTCATAATATTTTTGTCAAAACGTAAGATTAAAAAATCGTCCAAATTTACAATTTGGCGAAATTTAGACTCATCATTAATGAGTCTAAAGGTTTTAATGTTAAAAAATAATGAGACGTAGAATAAGTGTACGCGATACAGCATCAATAAATCATCAGATTGGATGTTGGATACAGCCAATGTTACCATTGATCATTGTTCGCAGTCATGCAATTTGCCCAAGATGAAGATCAAAATCATTAACCTAGGTAAAGTGAGACTGATATTCGACGTTCGATATTCGATATTCAATTTTTTTGAATATCAAACTGAATATCAAACGGTAAATTTTACCGTTTGATATTCATTTGATATTCATTAATCGTTTTTTCTTAGTGAAAACATATAATGAATATCAAAATGAATATCACACGGTAATTTTTTTAGGTTCGATATTCATTTGACATTCGTATCGGTAGAGGTTTGTTTTGTGAATATCAAATGAATATCGAATGAATATCAAACAAAAGTTAATTTACGTTCGATATTCATTTTACGTTCGTTTTAGGTCTAGTTTTGTTTTGTGAATATCAAATGAATATCGAATGAATATCAAACAAAAGTTAATTTACGTTCGATATTCATTTTACGTTCGTTTTAGGTCTAGTTTTGTTTGTGAATATCAAATGAATATCGAATGAATATCAAACAAAACTTAATTTACGTTCGATATTCATTTTACGCTCGTTTTAGGTCTAGTTTTGTTTTGTGAATATCAAATGAATATCGAATGAATATCAAACAAAACTTAATTTACGTTCGATATTCATTTTACGTTCGTTTTATGTCTAGTTTTGTTTTGTGAATATCAAATGAATATCGAATGAATATCAAACAAAAGTTAATTTACGTTCGATATTCATTTTACGTTCGTTTTAGGTCTAGTTTTGTTTGTGAATATCAAATGAATATCGAATGAATATCAAACCAAAGTTAAAAAAAAACTAGACCTAAAACAAACGTAAAATGAATATCGAACGTAAATTAACTTTTGTTTGATATTCATTCGATATTCATTTGATATTCACAAAACAAAACTAGACCTTAAACGAACGTAAAATGAATATCGAACGTTAATAAAGTTTTGTTTGATATTCATTTGATATTCATTTGATATTCACAAAACAAAACTAGACCTAAAACGAACGTAAAATGAATAACGAACGTAAATTAAGTTTTGTTTGATATTCATTCGATATTCATTTGATATTCACAAAACAAAACTAGACCTAAAACGAGCGTAAAATGAATATCGAACGTAAATTAAGTTTTGTTTGATATTCATTCGATATTCATTTGATATTCACAAACAAAACTAGACCTAAAACGAACGTAAAATGAATATCAAACGTAAATTAAGTTTGTTTGATATTCATTCGATATTCATTTGATATTCACAAAACAAAACTAGACCTAAAACGAACGTCAAATGAATATCGTATGACAAATAAACTTTGGTTAGATATTCATTCGATATTCATTTGATATTCACAAAACAAAACTAGACCTCAAACGAACGTAAAATGAATATTTAAATGATCGTTCAAAACTAACAGATCTTAAAAATTAACTTTTGTTTGATATTCATTCGATATTCATTTGATATTCACAAAACAAAACTAGACCTAAAACGAACGTAAAATGAATATCGAACGTAAATTAACTTTTGTTTGATATTCATTCGATATTCATTTGATATTCACAAAACAAAACTAGACCTAAAACGAACGTAAAATGAATATCGAACGTAAATTAACTTTTGTTTGATATTCATTCGATGTTCATTTGATATTCACAAAACAAACCTCGACCGATACGAATGTCAAATGAATATCGAACCTAAAAAAAATACCGTTTGATATTCATTTTGATATTCATTATATGTTTTCACTAAGAAAAAACGATAAATGAATATCGAATGAATATCAACGGTAAAATTTACCGTTTGATATTCAGTTTGATATTCAAAAAAATTGAATATCGAATATCGAACGTCGAATATCAGTCTCACTTTACCTAGGTAAATCATTATGCATAATACCCTCTTCACATATACGATTTCCTTACGAGTTCTTACGAGTTTTCAGCTCGTATTCGAACGAGAAGACTCGTAAATCACTCTTTAATTGTTACTCGTAAACAGGTCTTTCTAGCTCGTGTGAAATCGTATAAGAACTAGTGAAAGTTTTGCGAGGATTTTTGACATGAAAAGACTTTTACGAGTTGAAAAAGTAACAATGTCATAATTTAACTAGTCAACACATCGTAAATAACTCGTAAAGACCTCGTAGAGATCGTAAATGACTCGCCTTTACTTGTGACTAACTGGGGAAGACCTCGCAATGGACTTCTTTTACGAGTGGTTTTATAGTTAGTTACGATATCCTTTTCAATATTGCAATTCACTCGAAAACGTAAAGACGTCGTAAAGACACCGTACCACGCTCGTAAACACGTCGAAAATAAAATTTGTATGGTCGCTGGACGGGAGTTCGTAAAATTTCCGCACAACTGACGACATCGTGACAACTCGGAAATAGATCATAAGAGGTTTGAATAAAATCTCGCAAGAACTCGTAAAACTATACATTTTGAAAATCGTAACACCTCGTCAGGAAATCCCGTATATGTGAAGGGGGTATAAGATTTTTTTTTTCAAAACAAATTCTCATCCAATGACTCCCCAACTAACAAACAGACAACAAGTACAAACTTAAGCAAATATTCTTTGAGGGGTTAATGAAAAATATGGATTAGTTAAACTACTTTCTTCTCCATCACATAGTAAAAATGAAATAATCGAAGACGAAAAAACAGAGAAAACAGTTGAAAAGTCGAAAGTTGAAACACTTTACTTTACGATTTCCTATTCTAATAAGTTTTCACAGAAACGAGAGCCAAATTTCTGTAAATTTCAACCACAAAATAAATGAGCAACTAAAACGTAAAGGGGTCAAATTTGTAATTTTAAAACAAAATAAGTAGAGCACACACAAACTATCTCTATTCCTATTCAATATTCTGTCTGTGATTTTTCATTCTTTTAATATAAACTTAAATATTGTTGTAGATTTTTTGGATAGCCTGTGAAACAGTTTGATAATGGACCTTTTGAGAGTTCTGTACACAACATTGGTTGTAATATTGATATTACCCATCACGGTACACTGTCATGACTGTAAGGACTACACACTGACAGCATCAGACCAGTCCATGGTTGATATGGTTACACATTATCTACACACAACAAGGAAGTCAGAATGTAAAGAATCAGGAAATTCATCCAATATCGGTAAGTTCGAGAATACTGTCCATAATGTTAATCAAAGAGGAAAAACTGTCCTCTGGCAAATTATAGTGACAGGAAAAATGTCAATGGTGGTAGGTTAGAAGGAAAAGACTGCCAGCGGTGGCAAGTTTTAGATAAAATTTCAAGTAAGTAAGTAAAGAAAGTAAGAACAGCAGCTATTAACGATGACAAGTTACTAGTACTAGGAAAAGTTGTCCAAGCCTTAGTTACTAGAAAAACCTGTCCTAGAAAACCTCCTCAATGGTGTCTCCATATATGATTTTTTTCTCAATGTTTGTCTTGTTTACATTGTTATGTGCTTTGTTTTTCGTTTTAATTACTTTCTAACAAATGTTATGTTTATTCTAGAGGTAGCATACAACTAACTTCAATAAAATCATACAAACCTATTCATTTTGCTAGATTGTATGAACTGTATACCGAATATATCTTTTGAAATTTACGAAACTCCCTTTCCCCTATACATGTTCAAATTATTTTTTCTTTTATGTTTAGAAACTGGAGTAACATACATAAGGTGGGGAAAGAAGACTTGTCCAGCTGAAACAGAACTTGTCTAGCGATCCACCAGTTCTCCGGTTTCACTGATTCGTTTTTGTCATTTTCTCTGGACTATGAGATTGATCATTCAAGTTCGGTAGTTTTGTTATTACCTTTATCTACTCAGGTTGTTGTCTCATTAAAAGTCTGGTTGGTTTTATTTTCGCATGTTAGTCCATTCAAAAATATTCAATTTATTGCTGCTATTGCAGAAGTTAAAGTAATAGATTATTATGGCTACATGAAATAGAAACGTTATTCTATTTACAAATAATCGCCTGTAAATAACCTATATAGCGTTGCACGGGCGTAAAACACCAACTCACTCACTCACTATTTACAAATATTTATTTTTGCGATCTGTGTTCGTCCAAATGTAAAGCCAAAAGTCATTTGAAATAAACAAAATAAAACGTGAAATATAAGTAAATACATATAACAAATTAACAGCAACGAATAAGAACATTCTTGCCAACACACAGGTCTCTTACGCGTTAACCAAACCATTTCTGCTTATTGAGTGTGAGATGCAACATGCAACTTTTTCTAGAGGCAAAGCAAAGGCAATAGTTGTATTCAATTTGAGGATAAATCCACTACTTCCCGTAGACTCAATTAGTACGTGTTTTATAAAGCCGAAAGAAATGTCAAAAACGGACAAAACGTTTAGAAATTTAGACGATTTACCTAAGTGTACAAGATCTAGACTGCATGGTGAATATCATGCAACAAATTTAAAACATTGTACTTAAACGTTTGCGTGGAAAAGTAACTGTTCCATGCTAAGCTGATGGGTAGTTAAATTTTCGACACCTAGGTAAACATTGAAACCAGCTGAATGAATTATCTTGTAAAAGATCTGAACATTCACTCTCCGGTAAAATGTACATTTTCACTCGTCAGAAACGATTTTTTTAAATTTTCGAATTTTTCAACATTCTTACATTTAATGAATGGTCAGAGTGTCAGGAACCATTCCGTAAAAGTTTAGCAAATCCGAATAAAAAAATCAGAGTAACACCGTTTCATGTAAAGCATGCTTATTTACGCTGTTAAAATTTGACGTTGAAGATGTTAATTTAACGTTGAGACCGCGAATAAATATTTCCCAAATTTCAAAAACTGTTTTTATCATAATTTTGTTGCAAAGGCATATATATTTTAAATGTTTGGCCTCCCACTTAAGGTTGGTCACTTCTGAAATTTCTTATATCAAACTTTTTATGATTTGTGGTGTAAATGATTAATAGTTGTCCACTTTATCAAATGACAAAAGGAAAACCATAGGTCCGTGTGCTCGCTTCCGAGATATATGACGTCAAAAATTTGGCGGGAAATTAGACTCCTCTAGATTTTACATTACTTTAACATTGTGATGTTTCTGACCTTATAAACTATGAAGTTGTATCAAGAATTTTAAGAAATTTTTAACAGATGGTTCTTAAGGTTTATATAATCAGAAAATGTAATAAAAAGTAGGGGTCAGTGTGCAAAAAATTTCTTCAGTATTCAAAGGTAAAATCTAGAAGAGCTCCGAAATCTGACTGAAATCCAGAAATATGAAGAGTGACCATCCTTAAAGGTTACTTTTTGAGAAAATCCAATCCCCTTGTTGTTTACCATCATGATTTGCTAAATAAACTGTCATGAAGTTTCAACGCACGACGTAAAACAACGCACGACAGGGACAAACAAAAAGCTTTGACTAAGGTTCCTGGCTTACGAGTTGCACATATAGCATTTATCGGGTTTAAACTATTTTTTGAGGCCCACCCTCCCCTTTTTGATAATTTTGTACAAAGCACAGATAGTCAACAGAGTGCATTTAGTGAGGGTAATAACAATTAGGCCTTTAACAATGTTTTTACTAATATTTGTGAAAGTTCATTTGTTAGTTATTTATTGCACATTTTGTTTGCTATTACAAAACTAGTTTGCCCAGTGTTAGGCCGACTTATAGCAACTTTTTTCTAGATGACAATATCGGAAAATCTGTTGCTTAGCAACCACTTAAAAATATAATTTAGCATGAAATAGAATTTGTCTACAGTAATATGTCCAGCTTTAATAAACGATGTAGTCATATTGTTTTTCATATAAATTGTTCCAACGTCTGTTGGACTGTGGGAAATGCAGAGGTACCAATGGGGTATCCGAACGCCAAAAGCCCAAAAGGTTAGAGACTAAACCAGTAAACACCAACAAGAACGGGACAAAACAGACAACACGCAAAACATGGAAACACACAATAACTGAATATTAATCAACAACGCGAACTCCAGTCGAAACAAGGGTGAACTCAGGTGCTCCGGAAGAGTAAGCAGTTCTTGTGTGGTATAGCAAAATCGGAGGAATTGAATATAGTGTAGTTTTTATCTGAGCATTGGACTAAAGAAATAATATTTTCACTTTTCTATGTTATGATATATAAATTTCTTTTACAATTAAGGGGGTGTCAGAGCCCCCGCCCCCAAAATTCCAAATACCGTTTAAAAAAGGACAGAATACCGTTAAAAAGACATACTCTAAAGATCACGGCGTACGCGTACCAAAAGTCTAAAAATTCAGAACATCGCGTATCGCGTACCACACCTTGGCGTACCGAATACCCTTTAAAAAGCACGGAATATCGCGTACCAAAAGGGCTGTGACACCCTCAAATTATTATACAATGCTATTCCATTAAAACGGTGGCAAACTGGCAAGTAAAAAAAAGGAAATAAAAACATTCTCTCGTAATCAATGTTAAAGGAACTACACAATTAACACTTAGAAATTTTAGAGTTATGAATTAATGTTCAAATAATAGTTTAAAGATAAAAAATTCCCAACATTTAACTAAAAAACTGTGTGTTTATTTTGACCTTTTTTTCGATATATGATTACTTGTTCGTATGAAAAAAATTTTGGTTTCACGACTCTGATTAAGGTGTTAGGCAAATATTTAGCAACTTATTCACAACTTGCCATCGACTCAATTATTTTAGTCAAATACGTTAAGACACGATACAGTGAGCTCATAACAAAAATAGTGCGTATTAACAAAGGCAAATTTGTTTGATTTTTATATTTTAAAGAGGCCATTTTGTATGAAATCTTAAACACAAGGATTTGAAAACTATTTTTGACTGAAATAATGCGTAAATTTAGCTTAGTTAAAGTCACATCTCAACTTGTCATGAGCTAATTTCATAGTGCAGGCAACACTTAAATGACTAAGTCGGTTGTATGGTTTGGGATATTTTTGACATATTAGCTTAATATTTGTCCAATATTGAGATTAACGGTAACGACCAACCAGCGTTTGAGAGTTTATTTTTTACAAATATCCAATGGACGAGACCATTCTCTTTGTTTTGAAAATATTATTCTATGTCTATATCATATTACAATAGTCTTCATACGGCATGTACGGTAAAATGTGGGAAATGATTGATAATGATTTTTTCCAAATTCTAATTATTTCATAAATATAACATAATGATATAATGATATTTATTGGTTTTTATAATGATTTAAAATGTAAATAAGATGAGCGCATGTTTGCATGCATGTCTGTAAGCGAATGCCCGACTGTCATGACTGTGGTGTAACGTGCAAATTGAAGTTGTTTTGTTTATTTATATACACAGGTCAAGCTGGTGGTAACCTTTATACCAATAAAGGAGGAGGTGTTAACCATTTATGTCTACCAAATGATCCAGAAAACGGCAAATCGTATTCCTTTGCCAACGATGTTTTACATGGAGCAGAGTATAGAGTATCGGGTGGTAATCCCTCGGGTATATCAGCAACACTTCACTACAAAGAAGTTCCCTGTGCAGTATGTAGAAGAAAGCAGAAGTCATCTGTTCTCATGATTCCAGGTATGTTGATCCTTTGACAGTATCAACATACTGTAATGTTATTTCGAGTGGGGAAATCTGACGGTAACACCAATTCGCAACTTTAAATAGAAAATAATGAGATGTGGAATAAGTGTACGCGACAAAGTCCACAATTAAACGGAAATTTAGAAAAACCACAATCGACAACCGCCAGCAGCCTTCAACGAGGCCATTTGGCACTGCTCGCGGTTCTGCAATTGGCCCATGGTCTAAATAAAATGCATATAATTCAAATCCAGTCCTGAAATACACAGATAGACCCCCTTCTTAAACAAGCAACAGGAAACATCAAAAAGGCAACTACAAACGAAAGCTTTGATATTGTCATTGAATGTGTGACACTAAACCTGAAATGTTAAGAGCATGTCTATACCGATATCATGCGAAAACGGCGTAACGACAAAATATCCCTTTTTCATTATTACATTATTTAACATAGCAGAAATACTTTTTTTCAGAATATCTTTTTATCAACTTCAAGGGCTATTAATACTTGCAATCAAGTTATTTAAATGAATAATAGCACCACCGGCATCTTAAATGTCCATCTGTAGCTTTCTTTGAAATATGTCGTAATTTTTTACCTATATTTTGAATATGCATAGCTAAAACTGTACATAAAATTGAAATATAAAGCTTTAAAATACTAGTTAGAAATACTAGCTGTACTTAGATACCATCAATTCTTGTCTTATTTTTATGAATTCTTCATGTTATATGTCCTTATTTTAAAGAACTTTTTTCCGCTTTTGAGAACAGCAGATATAAGGCTCATATCTTAACCCTTTCTTGTGGCCTCAAATTTCATGCAACTATAAGGGATTTAACTACAAGTTCTTACCTTGATTCACGTAAGAGGCACAATAGGGATTGTTTGTACCTTTGTGATTTACAATCTGACCAGGAAAAAAAAGAGATCTTTAATTTTTAAAGGAATTTACATTGAGAATTGAAAGAAATACAAATTTACCGTTTTAATACCCGTTTTTGGTATTGTATTTTGAAATCACTGGGTCGATTACCACTGCTGGTGGACCAAAGGTCCCCGAGGGTAATCACAAGCCTGGTCGTCAGACTTGTCTCGCACGTTTTACCATTAAATCTTTAATATTTTTTGTTATTGAAATTCCCGATTGTTAAATTCTAAATTGTTTGAAACACCAGGTTTCTTACCTTGTTCTTCACATGGTCG
Organism: Arcuatula senhousia; assembly: GCA_963971305.1. Taxonomy (NCBI): domain Eukaryota; kingdom Metazoa; phylum Mollusca; class Bivalvia; order Mytilida; family Mytilidae; genus Arcuatula; species Arcuatula senhousia. The sequence continues at coordinate 79,264 of CAXARO010000539.1, read as the reverse complement.
ATATCCTCGGTACTTGATTTTACTTCCCATTTTATGGATTACGTGACGTCATTTCCTTGTCAGAGTATTTCGCGCTTCTTTAGCAGACCAACAACATTCAGATTCTGTCAGGTTTTGTGAGATTTTCTGAGTATCAGTGTTTTATTTGAAGCATTGGTAACAAAAGGTAAATTAAGAAACCTGGCGAGAAAAAAACCGGTAAAGTAAAAATATCATGCAGGATTGAGGAAAGTGAGTGAAACCCCACAGGATGGGACTCTTCTTTCATTTTCAGGTAAGAACCTTTTATTTATTATTATGAGTAGGTTTTATTCAGTAAATTTATGTATTTTTTTTATCTTATTCTATCTTACTTAGAATTTTACAAAGCTTGGACCTTGGTCAGTATCATGCATTTGGTATGACTAGTCAATGAGACGATGTTGCCAAAAGGTAGCTCGGTAATTTCCGGAAAATCGTTTTTCAGCGGAAAAGACCGAATGGTGTTTAAATACAAATATGTGTGTAAAAATAAACAAGTGGATGAATGATGGTTTTATCACGGTCTTGGAATTTCAATTTTTATATTTTTGCATATCAGATTATGATGTATTTTTATAAGCCCAAAGGGTTGATTGTTTTATAGTCGGACGGCAGATGTCTATTTTTTCCGTTAAGGATACAAAAGGACGGATTCCGGATTCAGGGGAGATAATTTTTACAAATTTGGCCACCAGATGTCGCTCCGCAAAAAAAAAATATTGATTTTTGACGCGAGTCGCGGTTTTTTTAAAACAGTTAATAAAATATTGTATGTTGTAAGCACACGTGGGTATTTTCTTAAATGAAAATATATTCGGGACAAAATAAACTTAAAACTGGCTTATTTTATGCTTAAGTTCGTGAGTACCTTGGAATTCAATTTGACGAAAAAACTCGCCATTTTTCCTTCAGCGACGTAGCACTGTACCTCGCCGAACGAATTGACACAATCAAAGGCATATTTTTTGATAAATAAAACAATGGTCCTAAATTGATGATACGTTCGTTTTGAACAAAATTGCCAATTTTCAGCCCATAATTCCGTGTTGATTTTGCGCAATCGATCTTTTCCCGCCTGACCCCGCCAGAGTAGGTCAAAAAAACAAAAGAAATTGACAATAAAAACACACAATTTCACCCCAATAAGATTTAAAAATACATCAAAACCCCACCTTAATTAGAGAAACTACTGACCTTTCCATAAATTTCGATACAATTTTATCATCACAGTGATAATTTTGAAATAAATTGCACTTTTTATTCCTTTGACCTACAACTATATTTGGCAGCACCAGACATTCACTGTAAATAAAGTGATAATTTCTACTTTATTAGGAGCTTAATTGCATCGAAAAGGGTCCAGTAAATTTTGAAATTTATAGTTGATTTCCTTTTGCTCTCCTAGTGTAGAATTAGGGGGTCACCAAAGCTATATAGGTCTACAAATTCACACCCCCTCCTTTTCCAAGGTCCCATATTATTGTCTATAAATAGGTTCCTCTATACCTTCTGAAGGTGACATTAACTTAACATATTGATTAAATTTGTTCAATCGTGTTCGTGATATTGTTATTTTTTTTGGCTGTTCCTGCGAGTTCGTGATTTGTGTTTAAATAATAATCAAATACACATACTAGATTATTTTCTTACATACGTGTCGGGTTATGACAGGATTGTCTACTTTTTTTTTATGAGTCGGTTTTGACCAGTATTATCACTCTTTTTTCCTGTTTTTTTTTCTAGTTTGTCTCATTTAATTTTTTACCTTATTTAGAATTATATCAACCTATTACTTCCTGAAATACTTTACATGTTTTAAGGTTGGTTATTACTTTATTAAATACTTATAACTTTTATTACTGTCAATTTTAATTTTTATAGTTTATTAAGTTTGTTTATTACTTGATTTAATACTTATATTTTTTTTAACTGTCAATCTTAATTTTTGAAAGGTATTTTTATTTTTTTAATTGATTTGATATGCCACGAACTAAGAATTGTGACATTGTACATGCTGGTCGTCAAGCTGGGCCATGTGCTGTTTGTAAAACTTATTGTGTTACAGGCAGATATACTCATCTCTTGCATAAAGATTCTGCATTTTTCTATTTCACTGAATCCAAATACAAGATAAGTGAGGAGGATTGTATTTGCAGAAAATGTGAAAGAATCATCCAAAGGGAAGTATGTAAAGATGATGTTGAGCCCATAGCTATATCGCCCAAGCGACGAGCTCATGATATTGCTGACATCGCTGAACCAACTGATGTAGATATGCCAGTGTCTCAGTCTGCCATGCAAAGTTTACAAACCTTTCCACAACAGACCAAAGAATTAGCTTCAGATGTAACAGATGACTACTTGAGAGAATGTCTACTAAGTTACCATTCAATGCAGTTGGACCAAACAAACATAGACCAGTATTGTTACAAACAAATTCTTCAGCAAGTGATAGACAACTTCCTATGCTTCCAACCACTGATGTTGCCATGTCTATATCAGCGCTATTTGTCCATCTTGGAGCAACAAGTAGATGTCTTTACTTCTGATTGTAGCCCAAACCTTTCATTAGATTCATCAAACATGAGACATGATAGGAATTGGCTTCTGAGAATGCTCCGGTCAAGTTTAGGCAATGCTCTGGTAGTATATGTTCCTAAAGATAAAAAACAGGGGCGCATGATATACAGACATGGAACAAATGTCATGGAGTGTCTGTACTCGAATGTATCAAGTCGACAGAAAGAGCTGGATGAATTAAACAAAACAATAGAGGTCCTCCAGCAAAAATTGAATTTAACAACGTCCACATCCTCTAAGTTAGACACTATATCCTGCTTTGATAAAACAGTATCAAAATTGAAAGAAGAGGTCCAGATTTACATCAAAGAATCAATTAAAATACAGCTTCCAGACATTCACTGCTTTGATCTATACACAGAAATCCAAAAGATCAATCCAACTCTTTGGAATTTTATATACAGACTGACAACAAATAGAGAGGAGGAAGAAATGTTGAAGAAAACCTATTTTTCTTGGGATAAACACTTCTTCATTGATAACAAAGCTGACAGCAATAGACTTTTTCCAAGACTGTATATTGCAAGCTGCATATTCAATTCAAACAGCTCACGTTGTATGCAGCCACTCCATTTATTGATATCTGATACACTAGACAAGTATAGCGGTTCATCAACAGATTTGCTGGCAATAACCTCAAGACTAGGAGCCTCAACTTCTAAAGAATCTTTAAAGCGGTTTATGACAAGCAGAGTCATTCAACTTGACAGTGACAGTAGCACAAGTCCAGAGAGTTTTGTCATTGCCTCTTTTGACAATTTGGACAAAAATCAAAGCTACTCCTTAGTTGGTGCAGGCAAGGATAAATCAGGCTTCCATGGAACAACTATCCAAGCTGTTACGTCTATGCCCAGTCTGCAGAGTGAACCCTTGAAGTCCAAACATGAAGATCTGATGGTGACCAACCGCATAACCAGTAGTATCAAAACTGATCAACGATCCATACCAGCAAGCATCATCAAGTCTTACACAGAACCTGAGAACAAAATTGGCACACCATCTGATATCAAAGTAAACAAGTTCCAAACTTTGAATTTGGAATGTTTCAAGGAAAATGAAACAGAAAAATGCCAGAGATTAACTTTCCAGAATACATTAATATCCTATGGCCTACTGAAAGAATTTGCTCAGGAGAATCAAGTTGTTTTACCTGGTCTGAAAACTTACCTGTCTTGGACGGAATCAACAACAGAAAAATCTAAGGTTGAATCGATAGCAGTCCTTGAGGATTACGCCGACTCAAAGGAAACTGTTGTGAAGATCTTAAATATTTTGCACAACAAATTTCATATTGGTGATGGTCTCGAACATCTTGTTGTAGTTGGAGATGGAAAGTCATATGATCATCTTGTCAAGCTTAAAATGGAATACGGAAGTGCACTTGATTGGGTCCTACCATATCCTGGAGACTGGCACATCCTGAAAAACATATTGCCTATCTTCATAAAGATCTACTATGATGCAGGATTGAAGGAACTGGCAGGAATATACCATCATCATGCTACCCTCAAAGTCCTTACTGAATGTACCAATTTTAGCGTGACACACAGATTCTTTTGCCACGTTTGGGAGGCCATTCTTCGTTTCCAAATAGCTGCATTCAAGAGGAATATGGATATTTCATCTACCCTATGTCAGCTAGATGATGTCATCAAGAACATCGTAATGATGAATGAGGTAGGTATAGAAACTGATACTTTGGACATCTGGCCACTTTTGTTAGAACACAAGCCTGAGATTGAGACCTTGCTGACATGTGTACAAGAGGACTTTTACCAATGGAGAATGGACCACTGTAGTAAAAGTGAGACCTTCTGTTTCTGGGATACCTTTGTGCACAAAGATTTCATGCCATATTTAGGGCTTTTCTTTGGAATCCGAAGTCGGAACTGGGATCTAAGGAACTCCTCCTTGAAGAATTTGGCTTGCTTATTTTCTGCATTTGACAGGCATAACTATATGCGCATGATTCCTTATCATCTTGCTGATTTGTTGACCTTTCCACAGTCTGTGCTGGATAACCTCAAAGCAGGGTGCTTCTCTGTGTCATTGTCGGGTGAAGCCTTTCATTCAGTTGCCTTAGATGAAGCGCATGAAATGGAGATAAACAGAAAGACAAAGCAGGCAATCAACTCCTTTAGCCAAGCAAGCCTCACATCTGTTACCCATTACCTGCCTTACAGAGCTGAAGCACTTCAGAATTTAAAGGATCAACTGTCCATTGATAAGAAAGGTCAACAGCATAGAGAATTGACAAAGCCTTACATCAAAACAGAGGAATTCACTATTAGACACTACACCAACCAGCTCAAAGAGTCCTCCATGTTTCAAGATAATATTGATGGAAAACTTCATCATATTTTTAAAGGAACACAGGCTACAAAAGACCAGGCTGACAGCTTGTTGAACTATAGAAAATATGGTGCATCTGCAATGGAAAGTTATATATCAAGTGTATTGATCAAAAGCAGTGATTTGTCTCAGAAAAAGCAAACAAGACGCCTTAAACTCAAGACCTTTGCACCTGTCAAAGTAACGGTGCATAAACAGAAAATGGAAATGAAGGACAACCAAACTGTCATTTCATGCCTCCGGAAGCAAATTGCTTTTTCAAAAATAACTCAAAGGCCTATCACGGGATTAGATCAGTTTATATCACTTCCAAGAGCAATATCTGATGCCGCTGGCCAGCCTATCAAGGGAACCAAGTCGAATGCTTTAAAGGTTTTCAAGACTTTGTATTCTGAAGCTTTTTTACAGTCTATTCCAATAGATACCACAGTCAAGTTTACAGCTGTTATCTTAGAAGGAATGTTTATGATCAACAGCATTCCCTTGGGGTCACATAGAACCTTTTATGATTATGCCCAGTTTCTGTTTTCTAGATGGGTTGTACAATCTTACTTTCATTTTTCTGCATCTGAGATTCATATTGTTTTTGACCATCCAAACCGCAATGGTACAAGCCCAAAGGATATTGAAAGATCCAGGAGGGATGGAGATCTTGTTCCAGAAAAGGTCTACAACAGTATATCTTCTGCAGAGTCTCTGCCAAGAAATTGGAGGAATTTCCTCTCACTCAGGGACCATAAGCGAAAGTTGGTCAACTACCTATCCTACCAGTTTTTGCAATTGGCTTTAGAGCGATTTCCCAATCAAGAGTGTATAGTTGTTACTGCTGGTGGATTTGATGATCACAACAGGGACAAAGCAATGGGAACTTTCACAGGTACAGAGTCTGGTATAGTAGAGTTTGTAATGTCTAAAAGCAACCATGAGGAGGGAGACACAAGGGTATGGCTACATGCTAAACAATCCCGCTCTCAGCGAATCATTATTTACAGCCCAGACACTGATACTTTCTTTGTTGGACTGCCTTTTTTGCACCACCTTGTTGGCAAGACAGTTTACCTCCAGCTGAAGGACACTTGCTTTGATCGGGAATTTGTAGACATGCAAAAGATATCAGCTTTGGTATCAGCAGACACTCACTTTGAGGGACTTAGCAATATTGGCCAGTGTTTACAGATGATTTACATTGCCAGTGGTTGTGATTTTGTTTCATTCTTCCATGGATGTGGGAAGAAATCATTTATTGACAGTTTTCGCCAGAATGCCACTTTCATCTCTTGCGACCTAGTGATTTCTGACACCAATGATGAAAGAGGTCTATGTGCCTTCTACCGTCTCATTCTGTGTGTGTATTTCTCAAAATACAAATCAGCATTCCTTCCAGCATCTTCAGTACGTGAACTGTTGACAGAAGTTGATCATGGGACTCCTCTAGAAAAACTTATCAGCTTAATTAGCATGTTTCGAGAAAAGATGTGGGAGCGGGTTATTTCAGAGGTAGATATGCTGCCTAATGAAGAAGCCTTAAAACTACATTGGAAGAGATGCTGCTGGGTATTACAGTACTGGGGACAGGCTTACAGGAATAACATGCTGTTACCACCGATAGAACAATTTGGATGGTCCATCTCTGATGGAGAGCTTTCTGTTGATTGGGACATAGACACCAACTTCAAAAAAGTTACAGACACCATTCAATGGTACACTAAAGGTTGCTCCTGTAGAAGTGGCTGTACTACCCAAAGATGTAGCTGCAAGAGGAATGATGACAGGTTTTGCTCTCCAGGATGCAAGTGCATAAATTGTCAAAATATGCCGAACCATAGCATGGAGAAGGCCATAGAAGCCGAAGATCAATTGGTTTTTGACGAGGAGGATGAGGGAAGTGATATATCTGATCATGATCAAAGCAGCGACATAGAAAATCCAGAGGAAACAGAAGACTATGTCAACTACTGGGACACATTTGAAAATTACTTAGTCCCTACTGATTAAGGGAATATATTACCAAGGTTAAAAGAATAGTTATCTGGTTGATTTCTGTATGCTTAAATGGTCAGATGTGTATTGTTAGGAAAGAGATAGACTTAAATCAGTCTGAAGGGCAAGACTCAGGTCATGCTACTCATTTAGTTTATTTTGCGGATGACTTTATACATTTTTGTGCCATTGGCGTTTGGTCAGACCATTTAAGTATACAGAGATTGGCCAGGTTATAGGTTTTTAAGATTGCATTGTACTTGTTTTGTTAAAGTGAAATTGGGTAAGGGTTGACTATATCCCACTCAGATAAGTGTTTCTTCTCTTCATATCAGGTTAGGGTTCTTCATTGTCAGTCACGATAGGTAAGGGTTCCAGATTGTCACAATGTGCAAAATATTTCACAAGATTTTTGTCACATTCTGGGTGCATTGACCTATGGTGCATTGAGGGTACATTGACCTGTCTTGTGAGTAGGTTCATTTTCTGTCTGGTTTGTGGTCGTACATTGGCCCTTTTCTCTTGACATATATAGGTCTTTGTTGTGAGTGCTGTATCCTGGAGGGGTCTATAGATACACAATTCACATTCCTTGGCACCTGCTTTGGTACTAAAAAAGTTGTCTTTTCCTAAAAAGTAAGAATATCTATGGTTCTAGGGTCGGGATCTCAAAGGTTTTCAGGATAATTTGTGTTTTTTCATTTAAAGGGGGTGTGGCATAACCCCGTGGGACCCCACTTGAGTACTAAAAAAGTCGTCTTTTCCTAAAGAGTAAGAATATATATGGTTATAGGGTCGGGATCTCAAAGGATTTCAGGATATTTTGTGTTTTTTTATTTAAGGGGGGTGGGGCATGCCCCCTGGGACCTCACTTTAGTACTAAAAAGAGTCGTCTTTTCCTGAAGAGTAAGAATATATATGGTTATAGGGTCGGGATCTCAAAGGATTTCAGGATACTTTGTGTTCTTTTATTTAAGGGGGGTGGGGCATGCCCCCTGGGACCTCACTTTAGTACTAAAAAGAGTCGTCTTTTCCTGAAGAGTAAGAATATATATGGTTATAGGGTCGGGATCTCAAAGGATTTCAGGATACTTTGTGTTCTTTTATTTAAGGGGGGTGGGGCATGTTTTCAATTATTATCTGTATCACAGTATGTGCTGTAGTTTTTTGTTGTTGTTGTACAAGCAGATTTTTTTATATAAAGAATTGTCAATTCATATGTATACATATGTAAAAAAAAAAACCTTTCACAGACATAGGCCAATGTTAGCTTTTCAGATTGGGGTATTCCTATCTTTTTACATCTGATGAATATTCCTTCTATCATTTTTTCAAAGTTTTTTTAGCTGATTGTTTAAAAAAAATTACATGTGGTTTTCAAATGCTAGTCAATTGGTTCTAGTGCAAAAAACAAAAGGTGTCAATAAATGATTTGATCATCTGTGATACTTTCATTGCTCAAATATTAATGATTAATAATTAAGACGGGCATTATTTTCTATGGATTTTGATATTAAAAATATCAGCTTTTCTCACTTTATTATCTGGAACATCTGAGACATTGTATCTTTCCTGAAATTATTTCAAGTCATATTAACTATGAAAAGTGGTAAAAGGGAAATAACTCTAAATTTTATCAATTACTGGATTTATCATTTGGTTAGCAGTTTTTTTTTCTTTTTGTGTTTGTACAACTGTAAGTTTTAATCACCTCACACTAGAAAACTTTTTTTTCAGAATCAGCTTCTCAATTTTGTAAGTTTATACTCTAAGTACAATGGCCTCTACCAGAGTTTTGGTTTTAGGTCATAGTTTCATCAGACGACTTATGCAGTCGATTCTACGGCAGGTAGACCCCTTGCTTGTAGGTAATTTAAACCTGCAACAAGAGGGTGTTGTTGTTAGATATTTAGGAGTATCAGGAGGTAGAATCCCCCATCTGTTAGAAGATAGAGAGAGGAGGGTGAGGCGTGAACTGATCCGCTTTCCCCCTCAGATAGTAATTCTGCAGATTGGGGGAAATGACCTGGATGACAGGAACTTTAAAAAAGATGACTTTATGTCCAATGTTAGGAGTCTGATTGAAAAGCTGCACACAGACTTCAATGTGGAAAAGGTTATTTTTTGTGAGATTTTCCCCCGCCTTAGATTAAGGCATGCTGATATCATTGTATATCATCACAATAAAGAAGAAATAAATAGGGACTTTTATCTTGAATTTTTTCATAACCCTCAAGTGTTTTTTTGGTTTCATAGGTCCGGTCTCATGACCATTGAAGAATTATTTTTAAGGGATGGAGTTCATTTGAACCTTGAGGGCACTCGTAGATTTTTTAGGAGTCTACGTGGAGCAGTTCTCAATGTTTTGAGGAACTGATGTAATTAATGTTATCTTGGTATGCAGTTTAGGAAGAAATGATGTTGGATGTGCTGTTCAATATTCATAGTTGTTATCTATCATCAGCAGCTATGGCCAAAACAGTTGGAAAATAAAGATGTAAAAGTATCCATTAACTCTTGATTTACAAAAAATAGTTCTCTTTTCCAAATTATTAAAGTACTAATGGCAATTTAAGTGTTAAGTACATGTACTAGCAAACAAATCTTCCTTAGATCTAAAATCTTATGGTTCAGGTTAAGATTATGGACCTGTTGTAAATCTAATGGGTTTAAATTGAGTAATATATATTGTCTAATGCCATTGGCAGTTTCTTATTCCATGTTTAAATAAATGAGATGATGAAATAGTCAGTAATGGTTCTCTATAATCTTTAAGTCATGACTCAGGCCATTGCAGTTCTCTTATTTCTTCTTTATTGTGATGATTTACAATGTATTTTTCCAAACTGTGTTATAAGAATATATATATATTCTACTTTTTCTATTGTTGGTAACCCTCAAGTACACTTGCAGTAATATGGGATAAATATGTATGACACTGACAAAAAATGAATAAATGTTTGATGCAGCTTCTGAGTACCAATAATCTTTTCAACATTGTAAAAGGTCTGTGAGAAATATACAGAATTCACACTCGAGTCATCTTTTTTTATGTTCTTGTATATTATAAGATGAGTAATTGTGTAAAGCACTCCTTAAAAACCTGAAGTACACAAAAAGTATAATTATCTAAAAACCTTGGTAATAATTGTTGAAAAGTTTTTTACACAAAGACCATTTTCGCAGGATATAGTTGTTCATTATGTTCAATCTGACTTAGCTGATGTTTGTGTGTATTATTGTTAATCATTTAAGGCTTGTTCTTGTTTGGGCTTTTAGTACATCAAAAATTGTCCCTAAGCCTATTAATTGTGAATGATGTCCCATCGATGACTATCTTTGCTTCTAACTCAGCAACTTGCCGCTTCATGTATACAAAAATTAATGTAGCTAAATAGTGAGCAACATTCTTGCAGCATTTAATTCATTTTAACCTGCATTTTCAATTAGTGAACATGTTTTTGATAGATGTTTGATATTTGGTACATTCAAAGTAATTAAAAAAAAATATGCCATTTCACTTCGTCTTAATTTTCTGCATCAATTTGAATTCTTAAACCCAAATACTAGACAACTCTCAGCTAAAGAAATGTAGTTTTAATCTAAAATGCTGTTTTGAAGAAATGCAAAAAGGTCAGTGACCTGGCTTCATCTTCCAAATCGACTGAGTTTCATTCACAATGAAAGGGCAAGGGGATCATATGTCCATAGTGACACTAAATTTCTTATTTGATAAACCTCCTACTTGACATCATGATAAGTTGTCCACAGGGGTGGTCATGTGACTGTTTATGATGTCTGCAAGGATCCAAATTAATACATGTACACCTCTGCAAGTCCTGTACTACATTCATTATTATCAATTTCAATGTACATATAATTTCTTGATTGTGGCACTTCTGTTTGGTTCATTTTTAAAAAGTTTTTATTTGTTATATTGATTATTTATTGATTTATTTTTATAACATTACAAATGCTTATGTTTATGCTTTTACTGCTTTTGACGGCTTATTATCAATACTGGTCATGCGTGCGGTATATTTTTTTTATCGGTGTTTTTTTCTTCTTCTTTTTTTTATATAAAATTGAGTCATCCAAAAAATGGTAAAGTATGAATTTGTCTTTGATGAAGTTGACAAGAGTTTTCTGTTGCTATCACTTGGTATCCACCATTATCCATTCAACTGTCATTCAGTTTTTCCCTGAAAATCTTTTCCTAAACCTGGACATTGATAAATTTAATCATACTTGGCAAATTTATAATTTTGATTTTTGGGTGTCTAATAAGAATGTAAATCATTGTTTATAGTGAAAACCTTTAATAGCACAATTTAACTTGTTTCATTTCACACTGAAAATTTAAGGATCCTTGTGATTCTAAAAATAGAGGGGATTTGAGTTCTTTTTATTTTCAGTTAAAATCTCATATGAGATAGCCAAGTCTCAATTAATTTGGAAGTCAGTCCTACAATTTACCTTTTGTCAACTTCATTTTGACTTTTAAAAAAAAGTTTTGTTTCACCCCTTCCTGGCTTTGTGGTTTGTTTGTTTATTGTGTTGGTATTAAAGCCAGAGGTAGAACTCGTTTAGTCAACATAGATGAAAAGATTACAATCTGGTCCTTTTTTTAATTGGCCATTTTTTAACTATCCTCCAATTTTTTTTAACAATCTTCTAAATTTGGAATTCATATTTCCATTTGAAAATACTGTAAGTACATTTTTTTTCTGACTATAACTTTTCTTTTGAAATAATGTTCATTGGTAATTTTATTAAGATCTGGTCAAACTTTTGGGTGACCTTGTGAATTTTAATTTACACGATTTCAGTGTATTCAAATAAATTTTCATGGATTAAAAAATAATATTTAACCTTATCACACTTTTACATAGGATTGGACATCTTTCATCAATGTTTCAAAATTTATAAAGTGTAAACTGAAAATTAATAGTAATAATAATAGTATTAATTTTTTTTCTAAAATTGGATATAGAAAATCATTATCATCATTTTTAACACGAGTTCTGCTTATGATACAGTATGGGATTGCTTGATGTTAACCTTTTGTGAAAACTAGTTCAAGTTTCATGCTAGATCCTTGGAAATTGAAAAAAAAAAATAACATTCACAGTTTCATTATTGTTGAATTTAAAAATCCCATACTGCATCGCTAGAGGGCCTCTTGGTGTATTCAACAATACTTCAAGAGTGTATTCACCAATAAAACCGGTGAACGTGTTAAAGACATAATGTAATGACAGCATAAAGTGGTAAATACATGAAATAGGAGTGTTTAATACATGTAGTTATTATGTTATTGAATCTTATAAAATCCTATCCCATTGGTTATCCTATCCCTATTGGCAATGTGACCTTAAACCATATACCCTACAAGAAATATTAGTTGAATTAAATGGAAAGAATATGCTATTCAGAGGTTTTTTTTTAAATTCAAATCATGGAATATATAAAAGTGATTAATACATATACATGTATGTGGCAATCAAATCAATCAGAGACTAGTCTCTGATTAATTAAATGGTAGTGTAAATTAAACAACTACAAAAAGAAAAAAAATGTTGAATATGGTAATGGTGATTAATAAAAACATTCAGCTTTTCATGGTTTTATGAAAAAACCTTCATTCATATGTAGATTGTTTTTGTCCATGGCTCTGATTTAAATGTACAGATAATATAGAAGTCAGACAAAATATGCTTTTTAAAAAAATGGTATCTTGCTTCTTTAGTATTTATTTATTCAGTCTTACATGAGAGATTGCTTCATTTCACTGATTATTATTTTTAAAAAATTATTTTCTTACAAATGGGACACTGGCAGGTGCTTGAAAAACCAATTAGACTGCATGAAATCATGAATAAAATATTTAAACAAAAGAATAATAAACAACAATCACTTAAAATGAAACAATCAATGCATGATCCATGTTTGCACGCATTTTAAAGCATCATTTTGGCGTATAAGTGTTGAATTTAATGTTTTTCTTGCCAAGGAGGTCAGCGTCGGCCATATTGGATTTTTGTAAACATTGCGAATTTTGACATGATTGAATTGACACAATTAAATTTGAGATGTAGGAAAAATTTGATTTAAATTTTATTCGATTACTTTTAAAATTTCCCTCCTTTGTGTAAAATTTTATCATCCATATTTACCGTTTAAAAAAAATATCCGCGTTTTTCTATCGCAACGACTGACACTAATTTAGCCTCAAGTCTCGCTTTTTCAAGTGAATCACTTGAATAAAAGAACGTTTTTCGTTTAATAGTATGAATGCTATTTATCTTGAACATCTACAGAGTAGACTGATTATCATACAATCGTATTAAATATGCAGTAAGACCATTTATTTTTAATTTTCCGTCAACTGGTAGCCTATTTTGTTGATGTCGACATTTTGAATTTTACGTCACGCGCTCGGTGTTCGATAAAGCGCCCTCTAAAGACAGATCTGCCGTCCTACTATTACTTGCTCCGTGCCTATTATTTTTTTTCACTCCGTAAAAGTAAACCTGTTCCAGTTTTATCGTCAGTATATTTCTGGCACATCTCAAAACATGCACAATGCCGAAGGGCTCACATCTGCGATGCTCGCTATTAATAAAAAGATTGAGTTGGTGATTTCAGCTCATCGCGAAACTAAAAATGATGTGTTTTTTCAACTCAGTTACACAAACAAATTATTTACAAGGGAGATAACCACTTTTCTGACTGATTATTAATTAATAGAAGTAGCTGTAACGTTTTCATGTATAGAAAAATGGTACTACTTTTTCATACTATATATTCTCTTGATTACTGTTTTTTTTTTCAGGAAGAAGATCTTGTTATGGCGGCTGGAATCATGAATATGACGGATTTCTGATGAGTGAACGGTATACGCACCATAGGAGTGATTATGCGTGTGTGGATAAAAATGCAGAGGCTCTAGATGATAGAAAATCTGATGAGAATGGAATGCTGTTTTATGGTGTTCGGGCCAAGTGTGGTAGCCTAAGATGTCCTCCCTATAAAGACGGAACAGAAGTACTCTGTGTTGTATGTTCTAAATAAATTTCTCTCTAACGAGATAAAACAGAATTTGTTTGATTTTCAAAAATTAAAAAAAAATTATATACAGTCAAATATCAAAAGACGCATTTCTCTTTGTTTCCGCTTTAATCACTTTATGGCTTCTCGTGCATGTTTTAATTGTGTGTAGTTGTAATAGTGTCTTCGTGGCTTTCAGGGTTGTATGTCCCTTTACTATTATATATCTTTATTACAACACCTAAACTCATAAAGTATTATCTAAAAAAATCATTGAACAATTTAACAGCATTTTAAATGAATCGCTTGAAACGGTTGTGGTCTTTGTATTTGTATTATTCTTACCAAACAATATATCTTCGAAAGGGACTACACATACTTTATTCATAAAGTAGTTCTTTTTGCAGAAATGATTATACGGCAGGTTCAATACTAAATTGAAGCTATTTGATAAAGGGCAAATTTTAAGAAGTTACTTCCTATCCGTAAATTATACAGTTCAACTAAAATAAAAAAATATCACAAGTTTTTCACCAGATACATACAATAACTTAATGCATTATTTGTGTGCACCAAATTTCAAATAAATGACAAAATTTTGCGAGCCAAGGCGCATCAACTGGAACCATAATTAAAAAAAATTGATTCAGTTGAATACTGTGATAGAATATGGGCAAAGAGAGAACATGAGAACGGAAGTGATGTTTTGCTTTAAAGATGTCGAGGTCTTTGAATTTGAAAAAAAGAATCTATTCTTTAAAGGGCTTGATGAGCACTAAGAAAACATCATTCAACAATGCTGATGTTGTCAAAACACTATGCACATAGTACATGAAAAATATGTTGTATTCAGAGCAACAAATAACATCATTATTGTGTGCAAAAATATATTGATTGTTTAATAACTGATGTAAGGGTTGGTTGTACCAGCTACAACACTGCCCAAAGAGGAAATAATCTCTATAACTCGGGCATTACCTCCTTCGGTGCTAAAATGATGTTATTTAATCTGTGTATTGGATTCCTAACTTACATTAAAAATCCATACAAACAGCGCTTCATTGGATCGTCAAAATATACCATTTATAGAAGATAATGAAATGTGGAATAAGTGTATGCAATAAAACCTACAATAGATTTAAAGTTTAATGCGTGTTTATCAAATCAAATCGACATTTCAATTGGCACCTATTGTACTTCTTTACTTGCTTACTTGTTTCTTTGTTCTAAAGCATACCACTTTCAATCACTTCTAGACAAAAATAATGAAAGACTAGCTCTTTTTCATGCGTTTACATACTTACATGATAATGAACCATGTTCCTATTTCCCGTAACTGCTTTTTATACAAGACAAATCTCAAATAAGGGATGAACGTTTTCAATGTGGATATCACAAATGTAAAATTTTAGAAATATTTCACTATAGGTACCTTTATTTTGTTAAGAACAGACAGACGAGTGACTGTTTAGATCAGTTCAAAGATACACATAAATAGTACAACTGCATTTGTCTAAAAATGTAATATGATACAGGTTAAACCTGAAAAGCTCCCGCAGATTAAGTAACTTTCTTGTGTATGGTTCCTAAAAAATTAATTAAAGCAAGAACTCATTATCTTTCAATAACAGCAAGAAACGCAAGCTTTTGCATGATTTTAAAAAGGAACGCGACTGCAAACAGAACAAGGAAGTGAATTTGTGCGGACCTCGCAGAGAACACCCTAAGAATTTCTACTTTCATTTTCGAATTCAAAGCCGGCTAGTGAGAAATTAACAAAAAAACAAATATGTTTACTGGGGACAAAGTAAATGTAATGACTGCAGTAAGTGAAAGTTGTCTGCTGAAACATTCAAGTTATTTGTTTGGTTGACAACATGGACAATGCACCGCTTTTTAGGGGGGTCTTGTTTCGCGAAAATTAGAATGACAGGTTCCCGCGCTTCTGTCATTTTGTTATGATGGGCGCGACCTCTCGTGATAAGAATGGACGCCAAAATAGTAGTACTATTTTTTTTTTATTCTTTATATTTAAAACATTTCATAGCTGGAAATACTTGAAAAAAATATTTTAATACAATAACTATGTTTATTATTTTTTAAAATTGAAAAATTACAAAAAAGGAATTTAATTTTGCATTTCGTGGGTGCGGATTTCTGACTAGCTTATACGTTGTTGTGGAAATGAAAACTAATTACGAGTATGCGCCTTTTCTATATATTTATTCATCGTAATAATGCAGTGGTGGCGGCGATTCTCTGAAAAAACGAGAAACACCAAATAAATACAATAATACACATAAAAGTATATACATAAAGGCAAATAACAGCTAAATACGTCTTCAATAAATTACAAGTATTCTAAAGTTCAAAAATTAAAATTGTGGTTAAATCGTAAATAAAGTTATTTAATGATTTTATATGAAAACTACTTTTCTTAAATCAATAAATAGTATTACAATTACTACTATCTTAAATGTTATAAGGATTTACATACCGATTTTGGTCTCATTAACTTTTCACGTCCACAAATAAAAATACCCATACAATTCTTAACATACGTAACAATGCAACGACGTTACAATAAGGAAAAAACGGGAAAAACGTTACAATAGTTTGCCGTTACTTAAACTTCTATAAAAATGAGGAAAAAATGAACAAATATCATAAACTTAAAATTAAGAACGTAAAAATAGTTCTTACACACCCCACCATGAAATTATCTAATTTCATTTCAAATATAAATACATTTCTGAATGCTTGTATATAAAATCAGTCATTAATACATCAGCTACATAACAAAGCTTACATAAATTCTTATTAGACTGCTTCTAATAGACATAGTTTAGTAACTGGCCTAGTAAGTTCTGAGGTTTTAGTCTTAACCACACAGCTACGTACTAAATTGTCTCTGCTAATATTTAGGCGAACTACTCTGCCTAACGGCCATTGTCCTCTAGGTGTGTTTTCTTCAGCAACCAATACGATGTCTCCAATTTGCAAGTTTTCAATACTTTGTCTCCATTTCGGACGCATCCTTAATTGCGGTAGATACTCTTTGATCCATCTACGCCAAAATATATTTGATAAATATTGAATCTGTCTCCACCAACGTATCGCATATACATCCTGACTTTGGAACACTCCTTGGGGTATGCAATGGTTTGATTTCATAAGTAGAAGCATATTTGGCGTTAGGACTGGAAGGTCATTTACATCATCGCTTACTGGTGTAATTGGTCGGTCATTTAATATTTTCTCCGTCTCTGCAACAAATGTCAGTAATCGTTCATCATCTAGTAGCTGTTCCTTGACCAGAGATTTCAAAATTGTCTTTACTGACCGTATCATACGTTCATATGCCCCGCCCATGTGGCTGGCTGAAGGGGGATTGAAATGCCATTCCACGTTCCGCTGTAACATGTGTCGCCCGATTTGAGATTGGTTCCATTGTTGAAGCGAGTTTCTGAGCTCCTTCTCACCGCTTACAATATTAGTTCCGTTGTCACTAAATACTTTTTTGGGAAGTCCTCGACGGCTGACAAAACGTTGGAATGCAGCTATAAACGAATTTGTATTTAAACTGTGGGCGATTTCAATGTGCACTGCTCTGGTGGTAAGACAAGACACCAAACATCCGTATCTTTTCATCAAAGATCGACCCTGTTTTACCATCATTGGTCCAAAATAATCAATGCCAACATATGTAAATGGTGGTTCATCAGGTAAAACCTGCTCGTCTCTAAGTGGTGCCATTTGTTGACTGCATAACGGTCCTTTATAACGCTTACATAATATGCAGTTTCCGATAATTCTTTTAACGGAACTCAGACCATTTATTATCCAATAATGTTCTCTTGTGGCAGCAAGTACTTGCTGTTTACCGACATGTCCCAAATGCTCGTGAAATGAACGAACAATTAACGTTGTAATATGGTGTTTGCTTGGTAGTAAAACTGGACTTGGGTAAATCTCGTTTCTGTGAATCCGTCCTTTTACTTTGATCAATCCGTTTTCAATAATAGGATTTAAAGCGGAGAGTCTACTATTCTTTTTAATAGGCTTTAAGGTCTTCAATTGCTTCATATCTTCTTGAAAGCAACATTTTTGTATATACAACACGATTGCGTTCGTGGAATTTGTCATCTCAGTTACAGATATGTCACCTTTCTGCACAGGAACATTGTGGTTCAAATATCGTTTTTGACAGAAGTTCTTAAATCTGAGTAGCCATGCTACAGTGCGTCTGAGTTTGGTCCAATCTGAGAAGTAATTGATGATGTCATCAACGGCTGTGTTAGATGTCGTATACACGGTTATATCCCTCTTAACTTCACAGTCATCGGTGCAAGGTTGCAAATAATGTTCTTGATTTGAAGGCCATTTGCTTTCATCCAATTGTAGAAAGTTGGGTCCATGGAGCCATTCTTTCAGTTTCGTTGTTTCAACAGCACTAATACCTCTCGACGCTATGTCAGCAGGATTTGCTTCTGATTCGACGTGACGCCATTGATCTGTGGATGTGACACTGTGGATGATCCTCAGTCTATTTGCAACAAAGGTTTTAAAACGTGTAGTAGTGTTTCTGATGTAGCCTAGTAGGATTGTAGAGTCCGTCCAAAACATAACTTCATCAATATCTAACTCGATTTCTTCTTTAATCATTTGATAAAGATTGCATGCTACTACGGCCCCTGATAGTTCAAGTCGTGGTATAGAAATTTGTTTGATCGGTGCTAAGCGTGATTTTCCTGTTATAAGATTACAGGCGACTTTTCCATTTTCATCTAATAGCCTTAGATATGCACACGCTCCATATCCTAATTCTGACCCATCACTGAAGAGATGTAACTGTGTGTTAACAACTTTACCAAATATCTTCGGCTTGAAGCAACGGTCTACGGAGATATGTTCTAGCGACTTCAAACTGGCTAACCAATTAATCCAATATTCATGGTAGTTGTCTGGTAATTCGTCATCCCATCCATATTTCTCTTTACATAGTTTCTGTACGACTGATTTCCCTTTTAGTATCACCGGGGATACTAAACCTAGAGGATCGTAAATAGAGCTAACAACTGATAATATACCTCTTCTTGTAATAGGTTTCTGTGTTAAGTTGAGTTTAAACTTAATCTGGTCGTTGTCAACATCCCATCTAATGCCTAAAGCCTTCTCATTTGGTAGACTGTTATCCGGGTTCAAATTTACGACTGATGGCGCTCTCTCCGACTCTGGGATCGATTCCAGTACGATTCTGTTGTTACTAATCCATTTTGTTAGTCTAAAGCCACCTAGACGCATCATTGATTGCAATCCATCCGCTAATTTAACAGCCTGTTCCTCTGAAGCAACTGACTTCAAACAATCATCAACGTAGAAGTTTCGTTCGACGGTTTTAACAACTTCTGCATCAAATAAGTGTGCGTTGTCTTTTGCGGTCTGTTTCAACGCAAATGTTGTGCAACTAGGAGATGATGTTGCACCGAATAAATGTACCTGCATACAATAATGCTTAGGCTTCTCATCAAGCTGTCCTCCAGGCCACCAAAGGAAACGCAAGGCATCGCGATCTTCTTGCTGTACTCGGACCTGATGAAACATCGCTTCAATGTCGGCAGCGAGTGCTATGCGTTCTTGTCTAAATCGTATAACTACTCCAACTAGTTTATTCATCAAGTCTGGTCCTTGTAGGATCTGGCTGTTGAGTGACATGCCTTGATATTTTGCAGCACAGTCGAAAACAACTCGTACTTTGCCGGGTTTGTTTTCATTTAAGACGGGGTGATGTGGAAGATACCATACTTTCTTCGATTTCGTTTCTACATTGGATACTTCTTTAGCAAAGCCTTTCTCTATGTAGTCATTTACTGTTGTTGAGTACATTTTGTGTAGATTGGCATCAATTTGTAGCTTTCTCTTTAATTGTTGCAATCGAGCAAAGGCAAGCGAGACGTTGTTAGGAAGCGAAACATCGTCATATCTCCACGGTATACCTAATGTATAGTGTCCGTTTTCAATTTTCAAAGTCTTGTTCATTGTTTCAAGTGCACGTTTGTCTTCAATTGACATACCAACTTTTTCCGTATTACATCTGTCATCAAAGTCCGTGGTCCACATGCGTTCCAGTTGTTGCTGCAACAAAACATCTCTAGACTCTCGGAAATTTATGTTTGCCTCGTGTAAGTTTTTGTTGTCCTGTACGGGTCCTCGTATAGCCCATCCCAGACGTGACCGTATTGCGTAAGGTTGGTTTTCTAATCCGGATCTTACTTCCATCGGAATGTGCGCAAGTGGTGCATCGGTGCCAATTAACAACATAACATCTTTAGACTGTACCTCTGGTAGTTTGATATCTCTCAGATAGGGTAATTTCTCAATATCGGAAGCTTTAACTACGGATCTTGTTGATATAGGAAGCATTTTAACGGACCATACCTTCCGTAAGCATATATCGCTATCTCCGTCAATAGCGCGTATGTTCAAATCTACTTCTTGCCCGTGTACCAAGCCATCAGCGGGGCTCACCGTGGACATTTTGAACGTTATAGGTTTAGAATCCAAGTTTAATTTTTGTATCAACCTCTCGTCGCATAAGGTTTTGTCGGCACCATCGTCTAGTAATGCGTACGTGTTGTAAGTGCTACCATTTGTTCCTGTCACGGCAACCGGAATAATTCCTAAACAGTTTCTGACTGTGGTTCCTTCGGTTTCTGCGCAATTGACCGACGATTGTGTGGCTGTGTGATCAGACTTAACCCAGCTATGTAGCAAATAGTTATGTTTAGAAGTACAACCTGATACATTACATAATTGTGGTTTTCTACAATCATTTGCAAAATGTTTGCCTTTTAAACAATTATAACAAAGCTTAAACTTGCGTACAAATGCACATCTTTCTGTTAATGACATAGATTTGAATTTGCTACATGACACTAAATCTGCACATGAACCTGAACAGCAATAACATGCAGTATCGACAGAATGTAATGTTTACTCGAGTGGGGAAATCTGACGGTAACCACAATTCGCAACATAAAAATATTGCCATTGAATGTGTGACACTAAACCTGAAATGTTAAGGGCCTGTCTATGCTGACACCATGCAAAAACGGCATAACGACAAAATATCCCTTTTTCATTATAACATTATTTAACCTAGCAGAAATCCTTTTTAAGAATATCTTTTATTAACTTTAAGAGCTTTTAAATACTGGAATCAAGCTACTTAAATGAAAAATAGCACCACCAGCATCTTGAATGTCCATCTGTTTCTTTCTTTGAAATATGTCGTAAATTTTTACCTATATATTGTATTAAAGATAATGTTGTTGTTGAAGATCAATATTTGACTAACATAAACCGTCTCTAGGTTGTCACCGTCCTAAAGCCGTCAATAAAATGATTTGCAAATTACCTGCTTTTTATTTGGTATAAAAGCGTTTTTACAACGGTTCTAGGAGTCGACATGTATCTTTTTTGTACTATTTTTGCTTCAAGTGCAAGAATTTTGATTTGTGTTGTCTCCATTCTCTGGTATTTAGCACTAGGCAAAAGGGACAATGTTTGTGAGTTGGCTATGAGTGTTAAGGAATATACAGGCTTTAGGCAAAATAAAGCCGCTACTCTATTTTTCAATTTTGTGTCTTAATGCTGGTAAAATGCTGTCTCTTTATAATTCTCTTTGAGTTTGGTCAGCTTTCGGATTTTCTTTTACTTGTTTAGATCGGTAAATAAAGGACAGAAACTTCAATGACGACTTTAAAACTGTACAAATTTTGTTTTCCTATGACACCCTCATTTTATTTCTCTAAAAGAATATATTTCATGAAATCGTGTTGCCAGGCATAGTTTTCTAAGGGAAGCAGTATGGGAGTTCGAATTTATGTCAATCTTTCATCCGGTTTTTTTTTTCACTGTTTATACCTCTATAGAAGATATGGGACGACAACTTAAACAAAATTAAATATAGATTTACCATTGATGACGACTCAAAGGTCGTTTAGGGTGACGCCTTGCTTAAGGGCGGGACCTTTGTCAAGTTCACCCCTTTGCTGTTTGAACGGTAATTAAGGATACTTCCGAATGCAATACAAAGATAAAACATGCAACAATCTTTTTCGGGAATAATTTCTCTATCTGTTTAGACATCGATAATGAGTCCTTAGGTCGCCAGCACACCACACACTGGCTGTAAGTGCATATCCCTGACGACCTAGGGACGGTTAACATTAGTAAAAATATTTCTTCTTCATTATTACATTATTCAACGTAGCAGAAATACTTCTTCAGAATATCTTTTTATTAACTCTAAGAGCTATTATGATTTAGGAATCGCCTAGCTGCGAGCACAGCATAATTATTCAATTTTCTTCATTTGAAATAAAAGAAGAAGACATGTTTATTTAATTTATTTATCATAATCATAAAAACCTCTTTCAAATACTCTCAATTAAATTTTAGCAAACGACACTGTGAATTTTGTGGTTGACTCTGAAAAGGCGCATATGAGAGCGTGGCGTTTTGCTCCAAATTTTCAAGAATGACGTTGACAATTTTTACTTCATTGTACTCAATGAACAAAAATTAACAAAAAGCGCAAATAAATTTCATTGCTAGTAAATATTTGCCCCACTTGTTTTTCAAACTTTCTTCCATGTTTTAATTTAAAACAAAAAAATATATTTTGGGAAGCGATATTTTTATTAAAAATGTATTCACGGGGGAACTGTAATTTGAGAAGCATATCCGGAAAAAAAGCAATGTCAGCATTAGGCACATTTTTCACGGGAACTTGCCGTGTAGCTCTCCGCTCCCGCCTGCACTTCGTGCCAGCTTCGAGCTGTGCTCGCTATTAATGCAAGAGTAAAGTAATTTTATTGAAAAATAATGACTTATCGTGTCGATTAAAAGGAAGTTAGGGACAAGAAAGCATATGTACATTATCAGCTCTTAGGTTTAGTTCACGGGCTAAGTTAATTGTTTAGAAGTTGGATATGTCCCTAGAGTTTTCAGTTATCTTGTTACAAGTGCAGGGTGTGATAAATATGATAAATGCTTGGACTATTGTAATCAAAATTCCGAGACAATAAATTTTGCCACATCTGACATACGTTTCATCACAGATGTTCTACCCAAATAATGAAAATACCAAACATTACTATATAAAATATAGCATAGAACATTAATTTAAAAAAAAACGAACAGGGAACCAAATTATAACAAATATCAACTTATGTCTGGGGAAGAAAGAACCTTAGGGTTTTAACCATTTTGAAATTTGAACGGATATGTTCATGGCTTTGACTTTTTCTTCAGCACAAATGTGTTGATGCCGGAGCGAGCTAACAGCAGCGTTAACAATAACAAATGTTAGAAATCGAATTTATTACAAAGTTCCAGACATTTTTTTCTACGCCTTGCGCGCATTTCGTCTTTTCAAGACTGATGAGAGGCGCTTTACCAACAAAAATAAAATTCCAAACGCTATATGAATTTGAAGAGCAACTTTTACTTATTGTGAAACAAGCACATTGAGCAAAGCTTTCCACTCTAATCGTTCCTAGAATATCCCAAAAAATGAGTAAAACAAATATATACATGTTTCAAAACTATAAGCGATGTGATGTCGATTTAAGTTTATTTTTTTATGCAAGGCATAGTTGTGAAAGCGGGGGAATCTCTATACCTAGTGAACGAGCAATGGCTCTTTATTCTTTGTTGTCTCCGTTACTGTATTTGATACGCTGAATTAACTGGTAGGGACGCAACACCACACAATATAATAATAAAACTCATAATACATATTTTATATAGCGCCTTACAAAATACTAAAACCACTATAATAGAAAATAATGAGATGTGGGATAAGTGTACGCGACACAACCCACAATTAAACGGCAATTTAGAAAAACCACAATGGACAACCGCCAGCAGCCTTCAACGAGGCCATTTGGCACTGCTCGCGGTTTTGCAATTGGCACATGGTCTAAATAAAATGCATATAATTCAAATCCAGCCCTGAAATAGTCACATATAGACCCCCTTCTTAAACAAGGAACAGAAAACATCAAAAAGACAAGTACAAACGAAAGCATTGTCAAAGATTCCTGGTTTAGGACAGGCACATGTAATATGTGGCGGGGTTAAACTAGTTTTTTGGGCCCAACCTTCCCCCTATCAATATTCCAAGGCAAAGCACAAAAACTAAACACACAATAAAATCAAATCGATCAAAGTCCAATTCCACTAGAGAGAATCTAAGACAAAAAACAAGAACAAACAAAAGGACGGTTAAGGAACTCTCTATAGAACACTCGCTGTTACTGACAGCTAGCTGAGAATCATCAATCGACTGATGTAAAAAAATCAAATGTATCGATTTTAAATCCGACACAACACTTCAAACAATAATGATTTAGTGAAGTGTCATCACACAAAACCGACACGCTTGATCGCTATAATGCTTAAAAATGACAATAGTAAAAACGTTTATGGAAGTTTTAAAGCAAGTATCAAGTTATCAATATTTCTGCCAAAAAACACTAAATTCAAAGATTTAACCAAGATATTCAATTCATATCATTTCCGTAATAAATTTTGAAGCCAATTTTTCATTTATAATGGATTGCTTTTAAATTTGTGAGCTTTATAAAAAACATTGCCATAAAATTCAGGATGTGATATTCCTTTCACTATAAGAAAACGACGTGTACAATTAAATTTTTCAATAAGAGATCGATACTTGTGGAAGAATTTAAAAAAAGATTTTACTTATTTGTGGTATCGATGACCTTATTTCAATAATTTTTCAGTAATAAAACGGTTTTTATTGTTAAAATCAGACACACCACTGCAGATCCGAGCATATCTTACTAACTGTGAAATGTAAAGCCCGTATGACGGCGCTAGTGGAACATCTCCTTCAAGAAAAGGGAAATTTATAATAGGGAAGGTAAAATCGTCACGTTTATCATATACTTTGGTTTGTAATTTTCCGTCATTAATACTTAAATCTAAATCTAGAAAAGGACATCTATCACCGGTCACGTTAGATTTGTTCAAGGTTAATTCAAAAGGATAGATATCTGTAATAAAATTAGAAAATGAAGGATTGTTGAGTGCAAGAATGTCATCTAAATATCTAAAAGTATAATTGAAAGTTTCGATTAGGTTCTGTTTGTTGGGGTCTTTTTGTTATTTAGCCATAAATTGTGATTCATAACAATATAGGAAAAGGTCGGCTATATTAAAGTGGCGCACAATTAGTACCCATAGGAATAGCAATAATTTGGCGATAAATTTGTTTACCAAAAAATGTAGTTGAACATGATGAAGATCCAGTTGAAGGCGCTCTACAAAATCAATAAAAATATATACATCAATTAATAAAAAATACGATACAATGGCAAATAAAATTAAAAAAAAACACAATTGAAAGTTTAAAAAAGAAAAGAAATATTATCATCAAAGATATATTATGTAAATTGCATTTAAAATGAACTTTATCCATTAGTTATTTAAGAATATAGAAAATAATAGAATAAAATAAAGGTAATAACAAAACTACCGAACTTGAATGATCAATCTCATAGTCCAGAGAAAATGACAAAAACGAATCAGTCATACCGGAGAATTGGTGAATCGCAATGGTCCTGACTTTGTACAGGCATTTCAAACGAAATGGTGGGTTAAACCAGGTTTTATGGCGCCAAACCTCCCTCTTCCATTGCGATCTTAGGATCCGGTAATGACCATAGAACACAACATAGTTGTGAGACACAATAGGGATATTGAGGTGATCATCTCAGTACAGCAAATCAGTCAAACACTAATTAAAACAATTAACCACCATATCTTTAAAGTCAATTTTAAACTTTTCTACTAGTGACTGATAACGAAGAAAGATTTTTTTTAGAGATCGTATGAGAGGTATTTTTTATAGCCCTGCTCCAAAAGTCGGTCACGGAGAAATCGGTGTCTGATAAAAAAATCTGTGAAATGTGTGCAAGCTCTGGCATATCGAATAAGTTGTGAAATATAAGCTGTATGCAGCGAAAGTAGGTATATTGCTCTGTATATTAGGAAAATTAATAATTTGAAAATTAAAATCGTCTCTTTTATCGTAAATTTTTGTACTGAGATGACCACCTGGGTCAAATTCGAGGTGCAAATCCAAGAAAGACGTGAAGCAGTTTGATTCGGTGGTCTCTTTAATCTCCAATTCTGGAGAATATATCGAAGGAATCCATCTACCAAATGAAGTGTTATTGACAGAAAGGACATCATCAATTTATCTGAATGTAAGATTAAATGGCCTTGCCTCTTTCATCTTCTTATTCTTAACGAGTCCCTGAAGAAATTCAGTCTCGTAAGAGTATAAAAACAAATCGGCGAGGAGAGGAGCACAGTTTTTGCCCATTGGAATGCCGATTTGTTGTTGAAAAATCTGTCCTCCGAAGCTGACAATATCTTGTCAATGAGGAAATCAAGCATACTGCAAACTTGTTCCAGTGTGTAACAAATTTTATCTTTGAAAAATGTTTTGGAAAAGAATGTAGAATTATAACCCAAAACAACAAAATTCCTAGAGTTTGAAAAGGCCTTTTTGAGAAGTTTTTTCAGGCGACATCTTAGTTTTTCGTGTGGCAAGGTAGTGTATAAAGTTGAAAAATCGAACGATTTCAAAGAGTGAACCTCAGAAAATGATCTAGATTTGAAATGATCTAACAAATCTTTTGAGTTCTTCAAAATCCACATATGGTTAATTCCACTACGATTATAAATAGTGTCGCAGTATGCTTGTTGACCTTCTTTGACAGCAGACAAGATTTTAGTTAAATGAACGGACAGCTCTGTAGTTGAACATGATGAAGATCCAGCTATATACCTTTCTTTGTACGGTTTTTTGTGAAGTTTAGGTATCCAGTACAAATATGGTAACTCTTTATGTTCCCCTTTCATTTGAATATTGAAAGAGGACATAAAAGAGCTATGGTTGGTTAAGATTTCATCTTTGTTAGATGTAGTCCGTTTGTATCTAGCACTAGCGGAAGTATTACCATCAATGCCTAGTTCATTTATTAGACAATGTGCTTTACATACAAAAACTATATTATTGGAAGCTTTGTCTGATGCGTGACAACATACCTGTTATGTAAGTAAGAGAGACAATTAAGAGCTTCACGATCTCTAAATACAGAAGAAGGCCGGGGGTTCACACATTTCCGAAGTACAAGAGATTCGATAGTCCTTACCCAGTCCGACAGTGATTCTTGGTCCTTTTCCCTCTTTATCCAGGCTCTAGCATAGTCCTCCACAGCGTCCATGATGATCTAAAAAATGTGGATCCAATTTATACGTCTTGGTTCCCTGAATTTAGGTCCATGGGAAACCACATTACGTAATAAATCATTTCCAATTATCTTAAAGGGTAAGTTCATGATTTTTGACATATGGTCTTAAATTGTCCAGAACAATGTTTTATAACAGTGTGCATTTTTTCTCGAATCTTAACTTATAACAAAGATAACGGGGATTATTTATTTGAAATAGTCCCCTTCTCTACAGTTAAGTTGATCAGAATTTCTACTGAGTAGCAAAAAATCATATTAGTTATCAAACGTTTAAGTGATCATGTGGTATGTCCAATAACCAACAAAATAGTTGAAATAATCAAAAGTCGACAAGATCATTTGATATTTTCAAATTTATTTCTATGTAAAAATCTAGTAAAAAATGTTTTATTAACCTATTATCTTTATCTTTAAAATTTAACTTTATAATCAATTAATTATCCTTTAATTAAAAAAAAAAATATTTGTATGTACAATTAAGAAAGAAGTTGTGTATTAAAATGTAAGCCATCATATTTCATTGAAAATAATTGTGATATAATCATGTAAATTACAGGTCATCCTTTTCTAATACCCACTGGGTTTGCTAAAAGTGTTAATTAATGTGAATTTATTGTCATTGTCTCTCAGCAGGTACCTGTGTAATGGTTAGGTAAACATACATGTAATTAGTCACAGCTGACTTGGGGTGAAATAAACAGGAAATTCTAATTATCAATACCTACAGTCAAAACCTAATATACAAACATTCAGAAACAAAATTTTATGTACAAAATAATTTTATTTCAACTCTAGCATTTAAAACAATAATGTGATTTATATGCAAGATTATCACAACATAACATGACTTAAATAATTAAGAATAACTTATCTAAATTGATTTTTATACCAAAAATCATTATTACTAATTATAGAATAACTCAATTTTGTTAACTGAAATAAGGATTTTTTATCACTTATTTAAAATGCCTATTAAAACATAGATGCACACAAAAATATTATATATCTTGGCAGTTCAATAATTAGGTAAATGGTGGGTCGCTGTCAAAAAGAGACTTTGTGGTATTCAGATGTTTTGTGTAATTTAAAATGACAGAAACCAAAAGATAAAAAATAAAATTCCATATTTGTCAGCTTATTAAATTTAATATAAAAGTTTTAATGATATAGCATGATTAGATAACGCATTAGAAATCATATGACAAATTTTCCCTTTAAGATCACTCGTGATGACATGACCAGATGGACCATAGACAAAGAGAGAAGCATAGCAATCACATGTCAGAGGGGACTTTAGAAATTGTCCCGAGTTCACTCGCAGTACGACTGGAGTTGCTTATTGCTGTTCGTTGTTGGTGTTGCGTATAATTTTTTTTTATTGATTTTGCGTTATCCTTTCCGCCTTTTTACATTTGAATGCCCCGATGGAATTTCTGCTTATTGTACTATCGTATTTTATCGTATTTTATCTATCAATAATGGTTTATACAGTTTTGAAAAATGCAATGTTTTTTATGCTGTTTATTATAAAAACTACTATTTAAAGATTTCATCTGGCACCAAATAGATTATTACGGTTAAAATAAAGTTGAATTTTAGAAAAAAAACAAAGATATGAACTAGTAAAAACATGGAATATAAATATTTCTAATCATGCTAATAGCTTCCTCATAATTGTTTAATAGGTTACCTTAAAGTTTTCTTGCAAAACAAACAGTTAGACTTAAGCTCTACCATTATTAAATAATAGAAAAAGCTGTAACGTTTTTTTGTATAGAAAAAACTCGACCTGTGGAACTTGTTTAAGATATATGGTACTACTTTTTCATACTACTATTTACTTGATCAATGTTTTATTCAGGAAGAAGATCTTGTTATAGCGGATGGAATTATGAATATGACGGATTTCTGATGACTGGACATTCTAGTCACCATAGGAGTGATTATGCGTGTGTGGATAAAAATGCAGAGGCTCTAGATGATAGAAAATCTAGTGAGGTTGGATTACATTTCTATGGTGTTCGAGCCAAGTGTGGTAGCCTAAGATGTCCTCCCTATAAAGATGGAACAGAAGTACTGTGTGTTGTTTGTTCTAAATAAATTTTTCTCTAACGAGATAAAACAGAATTTTGTTTGATTTTCAAAAAATAAAAAAAATAAAATTTTGAAACAGTCAAACATCAAAAGACCGTAGAATTTCTCTTTTTTTCTGCTTTATAGTTTTATGGCTGCTAGTGCATGTTTTAATTGTATGTAGTTGTGGTAGTGTCTTCTTGGCTTTCAGGGTTGTAAGTCCCTTTACTATTTTATATCTTTATTACAACACCTTAACTCACAGTGTTTTATCTAAAAAAATCATTGAACAATTTAACAGCATTTTAAATGAATCATTTGAAACTGTTGTGGTCTTTGTAGTTGTATATTTCTTACCATAATTTTAAACAATTTTTGATTCAGTAAAAAGACTGTGATAGAAAATGGGCAAAGAGAGAACATGAGAACGGAAGTGATGTTTTGGTTTGAATTTGAAAAAGAATCTATTCTTTAAAAGGCTTATTGAGCACTAAGAAAACATCATTCAACAATGCTGATGTTGTCAAAACACTATGCACATACATGAAAAATATGTTGTATTCAGAGCAACTAGTAACATCATTATTGTGCGCAAAAATATATTGATTGTTTAATGATGGAGGGGTTGGTTGTACCAGCTACAACACTGTCCAAAGACGAAATAATCTTCTATAACTCGGGCCTTTCTATTGGTGCTCAAATGATGTTATTCAATCTCTGTATTGGATTCCAAAATCACATAAGAATCCAAACAAACAGAACTTCATTGGATCGTCCGAATATACCATTTATAGAAGATAATGAAATATATATATATGGAATCAGTGTACGCAATACAACCTACGATATAAATGGTAATTCAAGAAAAAATTGCAATGCAATATAGTCGGCAGCCTTCAATGCAACCAGGTGCCGCTCTTTTGCAATAGGTCCTAGATTTAATGTTAAATGCGTGTTTGTGAGATCACAATCGGCATTGAAATGGGCACTTATTGTGCTTCTTTACTGGATTACTTACTTCTTTATTCAAAAGCATACTTCTTTCAATCACTTCTAGACAAAAATAATAGATGACTAGCTCTTTTGCATGCGTTTACATACTTACATTGTAATGAACCATGTTCCTATTTCCCGTTACTGCTTTTTATAGAAGACAAATCTCAAATAAGGGGGTGAACGTTTTCAATGTGGATATCACCAATGTAAGATTTTAGAAATATTTCAGTATATGTACCTTCATTGTGTTAAGAAAGGACAAACAGACAGACGGGTGACTGTTTAGATCAGTTCAAAGATACACATAAATAGTAAAACTGCATTTGTCTAAAAATGTACTAATTGACATCATGGTATTATTAAGCTCTACCAAAATATCTTATAACGAAAATTGGTTTATCTTTATTTATGATAAGCAACTTAGAATACCAAAAATATATTTTAGCGACTTGTTTCTATTTTGAAAATAATCAGGCACACAAAATATGTATACGGTTTTTGTTTGCCTGAAACCACATTTGAATAACAATGTTAATTTTCACCAATGACCCAGGCCAGTTTAAACTTTAAGACTTCTGGTCATTAATAATTCAACTAAAACCCCATATTATAATGAGCTCGTTTACTTGATTCATGTTTAAAGTTTTGTTATGCATTTTTTCAATGCATAAAAAATCAATATGCTGTTTAGAATAAATATTAGAAAATGCCTTTGGTTCCATGAATCAATGAAATATATATTTCATACATATTCAAAACACGCAAAAATACAATTATGATAAAAATAGAAATTCAATCACTCACAAAGTTTCGTTCAGTTTATGTAAAGGTTGTAAACGTTTCATTTCGAAGACTAGCATTGTAATAAAATTTCAGACTTCTGAGATATATTCCGAACAGCTTGAAAGGGGTATGTATTTCAATTTATTTTTCTTTGTGTTTTTCATTGCAAAAAAATAACAAAAACATTATATTAAGAAAAAGATATTTTTTGTATTAAGAATTTTTAAAAAAATGTATACAGGTTGAATGATAAGTTTCCTTAAATTTAATGCATCTCATCAAATTATCCGTATAAATTTCAAAATTGTCTAAACCCTAAGGTTCTTCCTACCCCAGACATAGGTTTATTATCTTAGTAATAATTTGGTTCATCAGTTTGGTATTTTTGGTTTCATTGTTCTATGCTCTTCATAATCATATAGTGTTTGACATTTTCAACGCCTCTGATGAGTCTTGAATAGATGAAACGCGCGTCAGGCGTAGGAAAATTTATTGTCTGGCACTTTATTGTCATTTTTAAATCACTCATTCTCGCCAAAGAAATAAAACTTTGATATAACATTTCTGTCGAAAATTTTACACTGACTGCTTGCAATCATCATTCGACTCAACATCTAACATGCAAACGACAACAATAAATATAAAAATTGACAAATATTCTTGGTCAAGGGTGGGTACATTTGAAATTTAGCAGGGTAAAGTACTAGTACTTTTTTGTGCCCAATCTTTCCCTAAAAAATCACAAATAACATACAGAAAAAAACATGAAAATATTCGATGAAGTCCGTAACCAAAGAGAACCCCAGACAGAAAAGCGGATAGAATACAAGATGTGCTCTGCAGTAAACTTGTTTGTAAAAGACATTATTTTGAAAAAAAAATCAAACGTATCTTATCTAAATGCACATTTAAGGCACTTTATAATTCTAAATATGGCATCTGACGTAGCGAAGGAACATGAATAATCAATCATCATGGTCGTGTTATTTGAGGGAAATAAACAAAGTTTAAGACAGATTTGGTAATAATTGTATGTTCTTGTATAACTTTCAAAACATTTTGTTCTGATTGACACCAAAAAAAAATGAGGTTGAAAAAAAAATGTGATTGTAGTAGACAATATGCAATGTAATACTTATGTGTTTTCAATGAAACGAGAGCCATACTGCCATTTTTGAACACCAAATAAAAATTTGACTTAAATCCATGTACTTAATGTATTTGTAATTTGCAAATGAACAACAACAAAGCATGCCTCTTGCCATTATTCTGTGAGTGATTATTCATTTTTTTCAATAGAAAAATTGTATAAGAAATATTTGTTGTAGTTTGTGAAACAGTTTAATAATGAACCTTTTGAGAGTTCTGTGCACAACATTGGTTGTTATAGTGGTATTAACCATCACGGTGAAATGTCATGACTGTAAGGACTACACACTGACAGCATCAGACCAGTCCATGGTTGATATGGTTACACATTATCTACACACAACAAGGAAGTCAGAATGTAAAGAATCAGGAAAATCCGCGAATTTAGGTAAGTTACAGGAAAATGCCCCAAAAATGTTAAATTAAATGGAAAAACTGTCCTGTGGCAAATTAAAGTTACAGGAAAAATGCCAATGGTGTAAGTTAGCTGGAAAAAACTGCCAGCGATGACAAGTTTTAGATAAAATATCATGTAGGTACGTAAAGCAAGTAAGAACAGCTATCACGATTACATATTACTTGTACTAGGAAAAATTGTTCAAGCCTCTTAGGTACTAGAAAAAGCTGTCCATGCTGGTAGGTCATAGAAAAACTCCCCAATATCGTCTTCATATATGAATATAGGAAATCTTTTTCCTCAATATTTGTCTTGATTACATTGTTATGTGCTTTATTTTTCCTTTATGAATACTTTCTTACAGATTTTATGTATATTCTAGAGGTAGCATAAAACTAGGTTCAATAGAATAATACAAACCTATTCATTTTATTACATTGTTTGCACTGTTTACCGAATATATGTTTTAAAATTTACGAAACTCCCTTTCCATTAAACATGTTCAAATTATTTTTTTTCTTTTATGTTTAGAAACTGGAGTAACATACATAAGGTGGGGAAAGAAGACGTGTCCAGCTGAAACAGAACTTGTCTACTCAGGTTGGTGTCTCATTCAAACATCAAGAGCTACTTAACAATATTGTCTATTGAATGGATCGATCTGGCTGGTTTTAATTTACGCATGTTACTCCATTCAAAAATATTAAATTTATTGCTGCTATTGCAGTAGATAAAAGTAATAGATTTTATGGCTACATGAAATAGAAACGTTATTCTTTTTACAAATATTTATTTCTGCAATCTTTGTTCGTCCAGATGTAAGGCCAAAAGTAATTATAAACGTAAAATATAAGTAAATAAATATAATAGATTGACGACAACGGATTAGCACATTCATTCCTGCCAACAGGTCTCCTGCGTGTTGACCAAACATTGTCAGCTTATGTAGTTCTAGATGCAACTTGTTCTAGAGACAAAGCCAAGGCAATAGTTGTATTCAATTTGAGGATAAATCATCAACTTCCCGTAGACCCAATTCGTACGGGTTTTATTCAACCGAATGAAATAACAAAACAGACAAAACGTTTAGAAATTTAGACGATTTACCTAAGAGTACAAGATGTAGACTTCATCATGCATCGTGAATATTGTGCAACAAATTTTAAACATTGTACTAAAACGTTTGCATGGAAAAGTACCTTTTCCCATGCTTAATCAAGCTGGTGGGTAGTTAAAACTTCGACACGTAGGTAAAAATGGAAACCGAGTATATGAATCATCTAGTAATAGAATGAACATTCACTCTCCAGTAAATGTACATTTTCACTCGTCAGAAACAAAAATTTTAAATTTTCGAATTTTGTAACATTCTTTCGTTCGATGAATGTTCAGAATATTTGAAACCATTCCGTGAAATTTTAGCAAATCTGCTTGAATAAAATCCGAGTAACACTCTTGCATGTAAAGCGTACTTTACGCTGCTGTTTTATTTGAACGGTTAAACGTTGAAACCACGAATAAATATTTCTTAATTACTAAAACTGTTTTATCATATTTTGTTGCAAGGCATAAACTTTTTTGAAATGTTTGACACTCCCCTTTAAATGTTACTTTTTTAGAAAATTCGATCATCTTGTTTTTAACCATCATGATTTGCTTAATAAACGGTCACGAAGTTTCAACGCACGACGTAAAACAACGTAACACATTTTAACTTTTTTGGGTAATATTTGTTCAAAAATATAGAACAAATAACAAGATGACAGGGACAAACAAAAGCTTCAACTAAAATTCCTTGATTAAGAGAGGCACATATAACATTTGGCGGGTTTAAACTATTTTTTGGGGGCCCACCCTCACCCTTTCGATAATCTTGTTAAAAAGGACAAAGATAGTTAACAGAGTGCATTTAGTGAGGATTATAACAATTAAGGCTTTAACAATTTTTGTTAGTAACTGTTTGCACATTTTGTTTGCTGTTACAAAACTAGTTTGCCCGGTGTTAGGCCGACTTATAGCAACCGTTAAAACACTTTTTCTGGAAGACAATATCGGAATATCTGTTGCTTAGCAACCAATGTAAAATATAATTTATCATGAGATGGAAACTGTCTAAAATAATAATTATGTCTAATTTTGACATAGCAAAATCGTAGGAATGGCATAAAGTTTATGGCTTTTATCTGAGCATTGGACTAAAGAAACAATATTTTCACTTTTATATGTTATAACATTTAAATCCTTTTTAAAATTACAATAAAATGTTATACCATTTTAAAAAACGGTGGCAAACTGGCAATTAAAAAAACAAAAACAAAAAAAAACAAAGACGGCGTTTTAACGTTTCAGAACATTTTACGAGAGAATGAATGTTAAAGAAACTTCACAATTAGCACTTAGAAATTTTAAAGTTATAAATTAATGTTCAAATAATAGTTTAAAGATAGAAAATTACCAACAATTAACTAATAACATGTGTGCATTTTTTTTTACCATTTTTCGATTTATGATTACTTGTTCGTATCAAAAATTTAAGGTTTCACGACTCTGATTGAGGTGTTATGCGAACATAAAGCAACTTATTCACAACTTGCCACCGACTGAATTATTTAAGTCAAATACGTTAAGACACCATGCAGTGAGCTCATAACAAAATTGATGCGTATTAACACAGGGAAATTTGTTTGATATTTATATTCTAAAGAGGCCATTTTGTATGAAATCTTAAACACAAGGATTTGAAAACTATTTTTGACTTAAATAATGCGTAAATTTTGCTTAGTTACTTAGTCACATCTCAACTTGTCATGAGCTAATTTCATAGTGCAGGCAACACTTAAATGACTAAGTCGGTTGTACGGTGTGGGATATTTTGCACATATTAGCTTAATATTTGTCTAATTGAGATTAACCATAACGACCAACCAGCGTTTGAGAGTTTATTTTTTAAAAATATCCAATGGATTAGATTTAAAATGTAAATAAGATGAGTGCCTGTTTGCATGCATGTCTGTAAGCGAATACCCCACTGTCATGACTGTTGTGTCATGTGCAGTTTCCAAACAGATAATTGAAGCTGGAAATGCAAAATTGTCTCATCCCGTGAGAAATTGATAATTTCATTCGCAAATTTAAAAAAATACTTTTAAATAAGATTTATATGCACAGGTCAAGCTGGTGGTAACATTTATACCAATAAAGGAGGAGGTGTTAACCATTTATGTCTACCAAATGATCCAGAGAACGGCAAACCATATTCCTATGCCAACGATGTTTTATATGGAGCAGAGTATGAAGGATCAGGTGCCAATCCTTCAGGTATTTCAGCAACACTTTCCCAGAAGGAAGTTGTCTGTGCAGTATGTAGAAGAAAACAGAAGTCATCTGTTCTAATGATTCCAGGTATGTTGATCCTGTGACAGTTGATTAGTATCGACAGAATGTAATGTTAACTCAAGAGAGGACATCTGACGGTAACAACATTTCGCAACATAAAAATATTGTCATTGAATGTGTGACACTAAACCTGAAAGTTTAGAATCTGTCTATACCGAAACCATACAAAAACTGCGTAACGACAAAATATCCCTTTTTCATTATTACATTATTTAACATAGAAGAAAAACTTTTCTTTCAGAATATCTTTTTATCAACTTCAAAGGCTATTAATACTTGCAATCTAGTTATTTAAATGAATAATAGCACCATCGGCATCTTAAATGCCCATCTGTAGCTTTCTTTGAAATATGTCGTAAATTTTTACCTATATTTTGAATATGCATAGCTGAAACTGTACATAAAACTGAAATAATATGAAAAAGACATTGCCTTAAAAGCACGCGTAGATACAAAAATATAATTTATACCATTGATAATTTCGAATAATGCCTGGGACGATATAATTTGGGACGATGTATTACTATTTCCCGCAATTTTTTAGCACGCACAGACATTTTCGAAAACTACCGAAAATCAAATGTTTCCGGTGACAGAACGATTTTTCTTCCATAGTATTTTGAGTCTCGTGCAATTTGGCATACTTTCTACATTAAAGAGCTCGCTATGCTCGCATATAAAGCTTTTAAATACTAGTTAAAACTACTAGCTGGACTTAGATATCATCAATTCTTATCTTATTTTTATGAATTCTTCATGTTATATGTCCTTATTTTAAAGAACTTTTTTCCGCTTTTGAGAACAGCAGATATAAGGCTCATATCTAAACCCTTTCTTGTGGCCTCAAATTTCATGCAACTTTCAATAAGGGATTTAACTACAAGTTCTTACCTTGATTCATGTAAGAGGCACAATAGGGATTGTTTGTCCTTTTTGATTTACAATCTGACCAGGAAAAAAAAGAGATCTTTATTTTTTTAAAGGAATTAACATGGAGAATTGACAGAAATACAAATTAACAATTTTTATACCCGTTTTGGTATTGTATTTTGAAATCACTGGGTTGATAACCACTGCTGGTGGACCAAAAGTCCCCGAGGGTAATCACAAGCCTGGTCGTCAGACTTGTCTCACACGTTTTACCATTAAAATCTTTAATATGTTTTTGTTATTGATATTCCCGATTGTTAAATTCTAAACTGTTAAATACACCAGGTTTCTGCCCTTGTTCTTCACATGGTCGATATCCTCAGTACTTGATTTGGCTTCCCTGTTCGAACCTTTTGGTTTTGAGTACTTTTCTTTCATGGCCATTGACCTTCTTATCTTTTGATTCAAGTGCTCTGATGAGAGGTTACTGCTTGAAATATCGATATACAGTACTAAGTAACCAAATTAATGGTTTTATACCCGTTTTCGGTATTCAATTTAGATAAGAAATTACCATATCTAGGTCCAGCTATGCTTAAATATTTGTTGATTTTATTTTTAGGTTTTGTTCTGCATATACTAGAGTAAGCCAATTTAAATGAATGATACTGTTGTTAATGACAATAAATATTGGTTGTCACCATCCTAAAGTCGTCACTAAAATAATTTGCAAATTGCCTGCTTTTTATTTGGTATAAAAGCATTTTTAAAATGGTTCTAGAAGTTGACATGCATCTTTTTTGCTATTTTTGCTTCAAGAGAAAGAATTTTGATTTGTGTTGTCTCCATTCTCTGGTATTTAGCACTAGGCAAAAGGGTCAATGTTTGTGAGTTGGCTATGAGTGTTAAGGAATATACAGGCTTTAGGCAAAATAAAGCCGCTACTCTATTTTTCAATTTTGTGTCTTAATGCTGGTAAAATGCTGTCCCTTTATAATTCTCTTTGAGTTTGGTCAGCTTTCGGATTTTCTTTTACTTGTTTAGATCGGTAAATAAAGGACAGAAACTTCAATGACGACTTTAAGACTGTACAAATTTTGTTTTCCTATGACACCCTGTCATGAAATAAAATTCATTTTATTTCTCTAAAAGAATATATATATACAAGATTATTTCATGAAATCGTGTTGCCAGACATAGTTTTCTAAGGGAAGCAGTGTGGGAGGTCGAATTTATGTCAATCTTTCATCCGGTTTTTTTTCACACTGTTTATACCTCTATAGAACTTTAGGACGGACAAAATTAAATATAGATTTACCATTGATGACGACCCAAAGGTCGTTAAGGGTGACGCCTGGCTTACGGTTTTAGGAGTCGACATGTATCTTTTTTGTACTATTTTTGCTTCAAGAAAAATGATTGTGATTTGGGCGATGAATGTTAAGGAACATACAGGCGAAATAAAGCTGCCATTCTATTTTGTAATTTTGTGATTTAAGGTTGGTGAGGACACCTGTCATGTGACCAAAAACAACTAAAAATGCAAAAAAACAAGTGCAAATGTCACAAATACCTTGGAACTTGTGTTAAATAGTTTCATTTAATAAAGCGTAATCAAAATTAATTAATTTTAATACAAATAAAACAACCATTTCTTCATAAATACAATTTTCAAATAAAACAAGGGAGATAGATAATCCACATGAAAAATGACAAAAAAATGACAAAGATTTGTATTGTAGACAGAAAAGTAAGCTGGTCACCCCCAGTTTTTATTGTTTTATTTCAAAATATATTGTATTTCATTGATTTTTATCAAATAAAAATAAAATTTAAATTCGTGCATTTTTCTGCGACAAGATTTTATGCTTTTTATTTGGTCTTTCCTATATAATCTATTGTAATTTGGGACAACTTTGAGCCTAAATTTTGGAAAAACAAGCCTGGAAAGGGGGTCCAATATTTTTACACAAGATAAAGTATATTCCTAATACTAATTTATCAAAAAATAAGACATTTTAAATTCGGCATTATTTTTGGGGTCAGGTGTCCTCACTAACCTTAATGCTAATAAAATGCTGTCCCTTTATAATTTTCATTGATTTCGGTAAGCTTTCGGATAATCTTTTACTTCTTTAGGACAGAAACTTCAATGACGACTTTAAGACTGTACAAATTGTGTTTTCTTATGACACCCTGTCATGAAATAGAATTCATTTTATTTCTCGAAAAGAATATATGTACAAGATTATTTCATGAATTCGTGTTGCCACACTTTATAAGGAAAGCAGTGTGGCGGTCGACTTTATGTCAAAGGTGTTTGATCTTTCATCCGTTTTTTTCCACTGTTTATACCTCTCTGGAATATATAGGTTGACAACTTAAGGACGGACAGAAATAATTATAGATTTACTAGTTAATAATTATAGATGGATGACGACCCAAAGGTCATATAGTGTGACGCCTGGCTTAAGGGCGGGACCTTCCTAAATTCCACCCTTTGCTGCTTGAACGGTTATTACGGATACTTCCGAATGAAATGCATATATAAAACATAACAACAATCTGTTTCGGAAATATTTTTTTTTCATCTGTTCAGACATTGTTAAACTAATGCGTCCTTAGGTCGACAGCACACCACAAACTGGCTGTGAATGCATATCCCTGATGACCTAGGGACGCCTATGAGCGCGTGACGTTTCGCTCCAAATTTTGAATAATGATGTTGACAATGTTTACTTCATTGATATTTAATGTACAAAATTAACGAAGAGTGCAAATAAATTACGTTGCTAGTAAATATTTGCTCCACTTATTTTTAAAACTTTCTTCCATGTTTTAAAACACAAAATATATTTTAGAAGCGATATTATTATTAAATGTATTCACGGCGGAACTGTAATTTTGAAAAATATAAACGGACGAAAAAAATCAATATCACCATTAGGCAATTCGTGCCCGCTACGAGCTGTGCTCGTTATAATACATCAAGTTATTTTAATGGATATAATGACTTTTCGTGTCATTTAAAAACAAGAAAGCATATGTACGTTATCAGCTTTTAGTTTTAGTTCAAGAGTTAAGTTTATTGTTTAGAAGTTGGATATGTCCCTAGAGTTTGCAGTCGTCTTGTTATAAGTGCAGGGTGTGATAAATATAATACCGTTTAGCTAGCCTTTTCATGAGGCCGATTTTGGACTGAAATCCATAGGAATCTCCATACAACGTATATTCAACGTTGCATGCATACTATGCAATACAGGGTAACAAATGGGGTTTCAATGGAAAGAACCATCCTTGCCCGACAGTTTGAAAGTATTTTTAATACTCTGGGACTTTTGAGTCGGGGGTTATGGTGCCACAAATTTAGCTACAGTTGACCAAAATTCTTAGACGAGATCCTGAAAATTTAGTGCATTTTTACCGGCAATGTCAATTTCAATCACATTTCCGGGAGCTATTACTTACGATATAGGTATAAACTGTATATATCTTTGAAGTAGAAGTTCCAGAGGACCTAAAATCACATGATTCATTGAGGTCCATGTATTCGATCCTATTTTTATTCAATAGTGAAAAAAAAGTTCACGACAAAAAATGTGAAAAATGAGCAAAATCCGGTGCCGTGGGTGCCACAACTACTGGGAAGTGTGAATTCAGAGTAACAACTTGCTGTATAGTGTCCATATTATACAAATATAAAAAAAAATAATGGAGTTTCGTGCAATACTTTTCTTTTCAGGGGGAAGCACTCTTTGGTATTTCATGAATTTATGTGAAAAAATCAAGTAAATTTTGCTGAAAATTCGACATTTTACGTAAGAAGAATTTCTGGACAACAGACAAACCCTAAGTGCAAAACTGTTTAATGTGTCAAAAGATACATATGTGCCAAAAACACAGACCAAAAATCAGATCTTTATAGCGATTCAACGGGCCGTACTAGCCCTTCAAACTTCGGTGCCACCCGGTGCCGTCTAAAATTTTGCTGATTTTTTTTTAAATTACGACCGCACCTGCTTAAGCCCAACACCCCTAGCGTGTTTTTGAGTAACCCTACTGCCTAAATATTGCATGGGTGCATAGAAGCAATACACACGCATGATATTTTATACAGAAATCCTGTTTTTTTTAACTCAGAAGACCGATATTCACTTTTGCCATTATGGCCGCGGTTATCGTATATATGTGATTTTGCAATTTTTTGTATAATATTGAACTTACAGATATGAAATTGGTATTGTCTGAACTAGAATAAATTACTGAACAAGATTATACAAAAACATTGAATCTAGGAGGGTCCGGGGTCAAAATATAGGATCACAAAGTTGGCCGACGCTGATTACAGAATTTTTTTTGCGTTTTCAGAGCCTGCCCCTGCAGAAACCATACGTAGTACGGCAGATTTTTTGGCTTTTTTCTGAAAAGGGCACCCCATAGACTAGAAACATGTAAAGTCTGGCTACTTTTATTAAAATTCGTGTAAAAGCCCTAGTATAGCGGGAAATTTTCGCGAGGTTCTAATTTTCGCTCTATTGGCGACCATTATTCTATCGCGAAATATTGAACCCGCGTAATATAGAATCAATATTAATTTTTATTGAGAATATAATGAAATCGCAAAAATAAATGTCACCGTAAATAAAAACAAGGTCATTTGGTATGAAATCGTGAAATTTGCAGGCCGCGAAAATTACCCGCTATACGGTAAATGTTTGGACTTTTGTAATAAAAATTACAACACAATCCCAGACAATAAATTTTGCTACACCTGACGTATGTTTCATCGCAAGTGCTCTAACCAAATAATGAAAATCCAAAACATTATTATATGAATATAGCATAGAACAATTAAACAAAAAGGCCGAACAGGGAACCAAATAATGACTAAGATCATTTTATGTCTGGGGCAGAAAGAACCTAAGGGATTTTACAATGTTGAAATTTAAACGAACTATTTCTTTGCTTTGACTTGTTCTTCAACACAAATGTGTTAATGGTTTTATACCCGTTTTTGTATTGTATCTTATCTAAATGTTTTCTTTCAAAACAAACAGTTAGACTTAAGCTCTACCATCATTAATTAATAGAAGTCGCTGTAACGTTTTCATGTATAGAAAAACTCGACCTGTGGAAGTTGTCAATATATGGTACTACTTTTTCATACTATATATTCACTTCATTACTGTTTTTTTTCAGGAAGAAGATCTTGTTATGGTGGATGGAATTATGAATATGACGGATTTCTGATGAGTGAACACTATACCCACTCTAGGAGTGATTATGCGTGTGTGGATAAAAATGCAGAGGCTCTAGATGATAGAAAATCTGATGAGAATGGAATGCTGTTTTATGGTGTTCGGGCCAAGTGTGGTAGCCTAAGATGTCCTCCCTATAAAGACGGAACAGAAGTACTCTGCGTTGTTTGTTCGAAATAAATTTCTCTTTAACGAGATAAAACAGAATTTTGTTTGATTTTCAAAAATAAAAAAAAGAGAGAAAAATTCGATACAGTCAAGCATCAAAGCTCCTTGTTTCTTCTTTATAGCTTTATGGCTGTTAGTGCATGTTTTAATTGTGTGTAGTTGTGGTTGTGTCTTCGTGGCTTTCAGGGTTGTGTGTCGTCCCTTTACCATTATATCTCTTTATTACAACACCTTAACTCATAGTGTTTTATACTTCTAAAAATTTCGTTGAACAAATTAACAGTTTAAAATTTACAATTAACAATTTTAAATGATTCATTTGAAACTGTTGTGGTCTTTGTAGTTGTATTTTACTTACCATAATTTTAAAAAAATTTTGATTCAGTAAAAGACTGTGATAGAAAATGAGCAAAGAGAGAACAGGAGAACGGAAGTGATGTTTCGGTTTAAAGAGTCGAGGTCATTGAATTTGAAAAAAAAGAATCTATTCTTTAAAAGGATTGATGAGCACTAAGAAAACATCATTCAACAATGCCGATGTTGTCAAAACACTATGCACATACATGAAAAAATATGTTGTATTCAGAGCAACAAATAACATCATTATTGTGTGCAAACATAAATTGATTGTTTAATAACTGATGTAGGGGTTGGTTGTACCTGCTACAACACTGCTCAAAGACGAAATAATCTCTATACCTCGGGCATTACCTCCTTCGGCCTTTCTATTGGTACTAAAATGATGTTATTTAATCTGTGTATTGGATTCCTAACTTACATTAAATATCCATGCAAACAGCGCTTCAGTGGATCGTCAAAATATACAATTTATAGAAGATAATGAAATTTGGAATAAGTGTATGCAATAAAACCCACGATAGATTTAAAGTTTAATGCGTGTTTGATCACAACCGGCATTGAAATGGGCACCTATTGTGCTTCTTTACTTGCTTACATGTTTCTTTGTTCTAAAGCATACTACTTCCAATCACTTCTGGACAAAAATAATGAAAGACTAGCTCTTTTGCATGCGTTTACATACTTACATGGTAATGAACCATGTTCCTATTTCCCGTAACTGCTTTTTATACAAGACAAATCTCAAATAAGGGGTGAACGTTTTCAATGTGGATATCACCAATGTAAAATTTGAGAAATATTTCACTATAGGTACCTTTATTGTGTTAAAAAAGGACAAACAGACAGACGAGTGACTGTTTAGATTAGTTCAAAGATACACATAATTAGTAAAACTGCATTTGTATAAAAATGTACTAATTGACATCATGGTATAATTAAGCTCTACCAAAATATTTTATTACGAAAATTGGCCAATCTTTAAGCTATTTATGAAAGCAACTTAGAATACCAAAAATATATTTTAACGACTTGATTCTATTTTGAAAATGATCTTTCACACAATATATGTATATGTTTCAAAAGGTGGTTTATAGTTTTGTTTGCCTTAAACCACATTAGAATTTTAAGGTTAATTTTCCGGCTCCGGCATCAACACTTTTGTGCTGACGAACACATCAAAGCTATAAATTATCTGTTTAAATTTCTAAATTGTCAAAACCCTAAGGTTCTTCCTACCCCAGGCATAGGTTGGTCTTAGTCATTATTTGGTTTCTAGTTTGACATTTTTGGGTATTATTCTATGCTCTTTATAGTGATATAGTGCTTGGAATTTTCAACGTTTGGTAGAGCGCCTCTGATGAGTTTTGAATAGACGAAACGCGCGTCAGCCGTAGCAAAATTAATTGTCTGGAACTTTGTTGTTATCTATATTTCACCAATGACCGAA
This sequence comes from Arcuatula senhousia, assembly GCA_963971305.1. Taxonomy (NCBI): domain Eukaryota; kingdom Metazoa; phylum Mollusca; class Bivalvia; order Mytilida; family Mytilidae; genus Arcuatula; species Arcuatula senhousia. The sequence continues at coordinate 35,029 of CAXARO010000539.1, read as the reverse complement.
TTAAAACTTTAAAGACATAGAACCTATCAATTTCGTAATTTTTTACATTGAATAAAAAGTACATATATTAGAAATATACAATCTAAAACTTACCTTTACCAACATAAAAACTCAGTGTTTTGCGGTTTTCTATAAAATAATCTTATTTTAATTATTCGCTTTGATTAGGTATTGTCCAGCATAAATATTTACATTTGGTAAACTGGGTACTGTTAAACTGAGAAACGAAATGTAACCAAACGAGGCGAAGAGAAAACGAAATGGGTAAATTAAGAAAAACGACTGGTGTTGGCTAAAATCGATTCAATTTTCCTTTTTAACAGTTTTGCTTGATTTCGTTTCCTTTCTAAATACAGATTTCGGTTGCTAATTTTACTGTTTACGTTGCCTTCTTTACCGATATCGTTTTTGTGCAGCTCCGTTTCGTTTGGTTACTTTTTGTTTCTCAGTTTACCAGTACCTGCAAGTGTTTACGTTCTATAATTAGTTTGTCCTCTTTTTTGACACTGTGTTTTTTTTCATCAGTTTTCCGTCAAAAAGAATACTTTCTGGCAGATTTTTTGAAAATTTAACAGTTTCTTCAAAGGTTTTACAATTGTATTCTTCAAATAGTGTGAATTTTGGTATTTTTAAAAAAATGCCAAAATGATAGGTTCTATGTCTTTAAAGTTGCTGGTCATTAATAATTCAAATAAAAAACCCATATTTTAGGTGAGCTCGTTTACTTGATTCATGTTTAAAGTTTTGTTATGCATTTTTTCAATGCATAAAAGATCAATATGCTGTGTAGAATAAATATTAGAAAATGCCTTTGGTTCCATGAATCAATGAAATATATATTTCATACATATTCAAAACACGCGAAAATATAATTATGACAAAAATAGAAATTCAATCACTAACAAAGTTTCTTTCAGTTTATGTAAAGGTTGTAAACATTTCATTTTAAAGACTAGCATTGAAAATAAAACTCCAGACTTCTGAGATATATTCCGAACAGCTAGAAAGGGGTATGTATTTCAAATTATTTTTCTTGGTGCTTTTCATTGCAAAGAACCTTACAAAAAGATTATTACAAGAAAAAGATAATTTGTGTATTAAGAATTTTAAAGTGTATACAGGTTTAATGAGAAGTTTGCATGAATTTAATGCATCTCATTCACCCATTCTCGCCAAAGAAATAAAACTTTGAAAATAACATTTCTGTCGAAAATATTACACTGACTTCTTGCAATCATCATTAGAATCAACAACTAACATGCAAATGACAAAAACAAATATAATATTTGACAAATATTCTTGGTCAAGGGTATGTATTTAGCTAGTTAAAGTACTAGTACTTTTTTGTGCCCAATCTTTCCTTAAAGAGTTGACACTAAAGTATTTCTCGCCTGTCGGCACCATCAAAGAACTCATTAAAGGTCTAGCTGGGCCTTCAAATAAGTTAAGGTAAAGGTCATTTGACAGATGACAGAATTCCATTTAACCATCGCAAAAATGTCTGAAGTGTGTTCTAGATACCAAAGTTATTGAGAAACAATGAAAAAAAAGACCAACATTCCCTAAGTCATTCAACCATGAAAATCGAGACAAGATCACATTACATGGTGACGTCAGTTGTGAAAACTATAATCCCCAAATATCAGATGCCTAGCTATAATAATCAACTTTTCACTTAGCTCATTTTCCACCCAAAAATCATCTACAATCACAAAGGCATTGAACCGTGAAAATGGGGTCAGTGTCACACAACATGGTGTCAGTTGTGCAGACCGATACCCAAAATGTCTACATACCAAATATCAGATGCTAAGCTATTATACTTTTAACTTAATATATTTTCGAAAAAGGTTTAATTGTCCCAAAAGTCCACAGACTCACTTAATCATGAAAATTGTGTAAAGGTCACAGGGCATGGTGTCAGTGGCATAGACCATAACTCCAGGTGTCTGTATACCAGATATCAGATTCCTAACTACTTACCTTTTTTACCTAATTCATTTTTTAAAAATCTTACAAAGAGTTTTATTTGGGGCCCAAAAATCATCAAAGAAATGAGGACAGGGTCAAATGGCATGTAACCAGTTGTATAGACCATAACCCGAAGTGTCTGCATACCAGATATCAGATGCCTAGCTATTATACTTTTCTTAATTCATTTTCCACAAAAGTCTTACAAAGGGGTTTGTTAGGCCGGAAAAAACTTCTAAGTTCGAATTCACAGAATTGCTGAACCATGAAATTGATGACAGGGTCAAACGGCATGGTGCCAGTTGCGTATACCATAACCTAAACTGTCTGTTTTTTTAAATATCAGATGCCTAGCCATTATACTTTTCTTGTTATTCATTTTCCACAAAGTCTTACAAAAAAGTTTACGCCGTCGCCGTCAACGTCGCAGCCGCCGCCGGCATAGTAATACCTATGTCTCGCCTTCAGCGATGAAAGTTGCAGGCAGACAAAAATCACAAATTATATACAGAAAAAAAATGAAAACAATTGATTAAGTCCGTAACCAAAGAGAACCTCAGACAGAAAAGCAGATAGAATACAAGATGAGCACTCCAGTGAACTTGTTTGTTAAAGAAATTATTTTGAAAATAATTCAAATGTATCTTATCTAAATGCACATTTAAGGCACTTTTTAACTCAAATATGGCATCTGACGTCGCAAAGAAACATGAATAATCAGTCATCGCGGTCGTGTTATTTGAGGGAAATAAACAACGTTTATGGCAAATTTTTAAATTCAAAGTTGTTTAAAACACCAGGTTTCTTTCCTTGTAATGCACATGGTCGATATCCTTGGTGCTGGATTTGGCTTCCTTGTTCGAACGTTTAACATAATAAAAAGTTAAAGGCAAATTTTGTAATAATTATGTGTTCTAATATTACTTTCATAACATTTTGTTCTGATTGACACCAAAACAAAGGAGGTTGAAGAAAATATGGTTGTAGTAGACAATATGCAATGTAATACTAATGTGTTCTCAAAGAAACTAGAGCCAAACTGCCATTTTTGAATACAAGATAAAAATCCGACCAAAACACATTGGCGTGATATATTTGTAATTTGCAAATGAACAACAACAAAACATTATTATGTCTGTGATTATTCATTTTTTCAATATAACAAAAGAATGTTTAAGAAATTTTTGTTGTAGTTGGTGAAACAGTTTAATAATGAACTTTTGGAGAGTTTTGTGCACTTCATTTGCTGTAATATCGGTATTAGTCATCATGGTGAACTGTCATGACTGTAAGGACTACTCTCTGACAGTATCAGACCAGTCCTTGGTTGATATGGTTACACATTATCTACACACAACAAGGAAGTCAGAATGTAATGAATCAGGAAAATCCGCCAGTATAGGTTAGTTACAGGAAAATACCTAAAATGTTAAATTAAAAGGACTAACTGTCCTTTGGCAAATAAAATAATAACTTCCAGCGGTGACAAGTTTTAGATAAAATATCATGCAAGTACGTAAAGCAAGTAAGAACAGCTGTATACGATGACAAGTTACTAGTTCTTGGAAAAGTTGTTCAAACCTAAGGTACTAGGAAAAGGTGTCCATGCTGGTAGGTCATAGAAAAACTCCCCAATGTTGTCTTCATATATAGATAAAGGAAAACTTTTTTACACTCTTTTTGCAAAAATGATAGGCTCTATGTCTTTAAATATTCTGGGAACAGATCGATAAAAAAAAAAATGATTTTTTTCAATTTCTGATTGTTTCATTAATATAACATAATGATATAACAAATAGTTCATATGAACATTTATTGTTTTTTTTATAATGAAATAATTACCAAATGAGATGCCTGTTTGCATAAATGCATGAATGTTAGCGAATACCCAACTGTGGTGTGACGTGCAGATTTCCAAACAGAACATTAAATTGAATATTGCAGTTGGATATGCAAAATTGTCTCAGCACGTGAGAAATTGATAATTAAAATTCGAAAAGTAAAAAAAAAACGTACTTTTAACAAGATTTTGTTTATTTATTGACACAGGTCAAGCTGGTGGTAACCTTTATACATATAAAGAAGGAGGTGTTAACCATTTATGCCTACCAAATGATCCAGAGAACGGCAAACCATATTCCTATGCCAACGATGTTATACATGGAGCAGAGTATAGAGTATTGGGTGGTAATCCCTCGGGTATATCAGCAACACTTCACTACAAAGAAGTTCCCTGTGCAGTATGTAGAAGAAAACAGAAGTCATCTGTTCTCATGATTCCAGGTATGTTGATCCTTTGACAGTAGATTAGTATCGACAGAATGTAATGTTAACTCGATACTCGATAGGGGAAATCTGACGCTGACAACAACATAAAATATTGCCATTGAATGTGTAACAGTAAACCTGAAATGTTAAGAGCCTGTCTATGTCGAAACTATGCAAAAAAAAAAACGGCGTAACGACAAAATATTTCTATTTCATTTTCATATTATTCAAGAAGCAAAGAGACACAAATTGAGCACTCGAGTGTCAAAAGTCCGAAAGGGCAACGATGAAACCGGTAAACATAGCAGAAATACTTTTTCAGAATATATTTTTGTTGAATTAGGGAATTAACATGGAGAATTGATAAAATCAGAAATTACCATATCTAGGTCCAGCTATACTTTTTTCAATTTTTATAAGTAGTTTTTTTCTACATATACTAGAAAAACAATTCAATATGACGCCATTACTGTTGTTGAAAATTAGATATTAAACTAACGTTAACCGACCGTAGGTCGTCACAGTTTTAGAGTCGTCACTCAAATAATTTGCATAATATGTAGTAGGCATTGCCTAAATGCGAGCATAGCTAAAAGGGACTACGTTTTGTTTATCGCTATCATTAAATTTCCAATATTTCCATTTGCTTATTTTGGGGCGAGATGGTATGGGGCGATTAAGCTTCGAGACACGTTAGTTTCGTACGTGCATATTACCAAGACGAAACGAGCAGCTTACATGTATGTGTATTTATTATTTTAAGAATATTATTTTCTTGTAAAAAGCACAATTTATTATTTTTTTAAGAATTTAAGCATTATTTCTTTTCTTAAAAATTATTTTAACATTCACTCCGGCCCTGTAAAAATAATAACCCTTTCAGGACCATAAAAAATCTAAATCAGCAAATTTCTCGCGGAAACAAATACCGTAGAGCTCTCCGCTCGAGCGGGCACTTCGTGCCCGCTGGCGAGCTATGCTCGCTATTATTTGTTTTTTATTTGGTATGAAAGCATTTTTAAAACGGTTTTAGAAGTCGACATGTTTTATTTTTAACTTTTTTTGCTTCAAGAGCTTCCTTAAGTCCATTCCTTTACTGTTTTAACGGTAATTAAGGATACTTCCGAATGAAATACATAGATAAAACATAGCAAAATCTTTTTTGGGAATATTTTTCTATCTTTTTAGACATTTGTAATGCGTCATTAGGTCGCCAGCACATCACAAACTGGCTGTAAGTGCACACCCCTGATCACCTAGGGACGGTTTACATTAGTAGAAAATATTTCTTTTTCATTATTTCATTAATTAACGTAACAGAAATACTTCTTCATAATATCTTTTTTATTAACTCTTAAAGCTAAGATACTTTTATGAAAATAAATGACTTATGTGTCATTTCAATGAAGTTGGGGACAAGAAAGCATATGCACATGATCAGCTTTAAGTTTTAGTTCACGAGTTAAGTTAATTCTTTAGAAGTTGGATATGCACCTAGAGTTTGCAGTCGTCTTGGTAAAAGTGCAGGATTTAATAAATATAATAAATGTTTGAACAATCCTAGGCAATACGTACGTTTCATCACAGGTGCTTCACCTTAATATTGAAAATGCCGAACATTACTATATGAATATAGCATAGAACAATAAAACACAAAACTAAAACGAACTGGGAACCAGATTTTGACTAAGATCATGAGAGGCGCTTTACCCCCAAAAAATTTAAATTCCAAACGCTATATTAATTTGAAGGGCAACTTTAGGCGTATTAAGAATGGTTTCCACTCTAATAGTTCCTAGAAATTCCGGGAAAATTTAGTAAAACAATACTTGTTTCACAACTATAAGCGATATGTGATATCGAGTAAAACTTAGTTTTTTTATGCTAGGCATAGTTGTGAAAGCTGGGTTATCACTATAGCTTGTTAGTATTGGTTTTGACACGCTTAATTAACTGTTACATAGACGGAATGGGTTTTTTATTGCAACAACAAACATTTGAGTTTAGTCACATTACGTTTTAAGTTGCTTATTGCTGTTCGTTGTTGGTGTTGCGTGTATTTTTTTTAATTTTAGCAATGCCTTGCCCCTTCCGCCTTTTAACAATTGAATGCCCCAATTAAACTTCTGTTTATTCTACTACCGTATTTTATCGTATTTCATCTATCAATAATGGTTTATACAGTTTTGAAAAATGCAATGTTTCTTTTGTTGTTCATTATAAAAACTACTATTTAAAGATTTCATCTGCCACCAAATAGATTATAAAGGTTAGAATATACTTGTAGCTGAATTTTAGATAAACAAAAATATTAGTTAGTAATTACATGGAATATAATTATTTTAAATAACTTTTACATAATTGTTTAAACGGTTATATTAATGTTTTCTTGCAAAAAAAACCAACAGTTAGACTTAAGCTCTACCATTATTAATAAATATAAGTACGTAGCTGTAATGTTTTCTTGTATAGAAAAAAAACTTTACGTGTGAAAGTTGTCAATATATCGTACTAATTTTTCATACGATATATATTTACTGGCTCAATGTTTTTTTCTAAGGAAAAAGATCTTGTTATGGCGGATGGAATTATGAATATGACGGATTTCTGATGACTGAACATTCTATTCACCATCGGAGTAATTATGCGTGTTTGGATAAAAATGCAGAGGCTCTAGATGATAGAAAATCTGGTAAGACTGGATTTCTTTATTATGGTGTTCGGGCCAAGTGTGGAAGCCTAAGATGTCCTCCCTATAAAGATGGAACAGAATTACTGTGTGTCGTATGTTCTAAATAAATTTCTCTCTAACGAGATAAAATAGCATTTTGTTTGATTTTCAAAAAATTGAAAAAAAAAAATTTTGAAACAGTCAAACATCAAAAGACCGTAGAATTTCTTTTTGTTTCCGCTTTATAGTTTTATGGCTGCTAGTGCATGTTTTAATTGTGTGTAGTTGTGGTAGTGTCTTCTTGGCTTTTAAGGTTGTATGTCCCTTTACTATTTATCTCTTTATTACAACACCTTAACTCATAGTGTTTTATCTAAATAAAATCATTGAACAATTTAACAGCATTTTAAATGAATCATTGAAACTGTTGTGGTGTTTGTAGTTGTATATTTCTTACTATAATTTTAAACAATTTTTGATTCAGTAAAAGACTGTGATAGAAAATGGACAAAGAGAGAACAGGAGAACGGAAGTGATGTTTTGGTTTGAATTTGAAAAAGAATCTATTCTTTAAAAGGCTTGATGAGCACTAAGAACACATCATTCAACAATGCTGATGTTGTCAAAACACTATGCACATACATGAAAAATATGTTGTATTCAGAGCAACAAGTAACATTGTTATCATGTGCAAAAGTATATTGATTGTTTAATAACTGATGTAGGGGTTGGTTGTACCAGCTACAACACTGCCCAAAGACGTAATAATCTTCTATAACTCGGGCCTTTCTATTGGTGCTAAAATGATGTTATTCAATCTCTGTATTGTATTCCTAAATTACATAAAAATCCATACAAACAGCGCTTCATTGGATCGTCAAAATATACAATTTATAGAAGATAATGAAATGTGGAATCAGTGTACGCAATACAACCTACGATATAAATGGTAATTTAAAAAATTGCTATGCAATATAGTCGGCAGTCTTAAATGCAACCAGGTGCCGCTCTTTTGCAACAGTTCCTAGATTTAAAGTTTAATGCGTGTTTGTCAAATCACATACGGTATTGAAATGGGCACTTATTGTGCTTTTTTACTTGCTTACTTGCTTCTTTTTTCTAAAGCATTCTTTTTTTCAATCACTTCTAGACAAAAATAATGGAAGACTAGCTCTTTTGCATGCGTTTACATACTTACATGGTAATAAACCATGTTCCTATTTCCCGTAACTGCTTTTTATAGAAGACAAATCTCAAATAAGGGGGTGAACGTTTTCAATGTGGTTATCACCAATGTAAGATTTTAGAAATATTTCAGTAAAGGTACCTTTATTGTGTTAAGAAAGGACAAACAGACAGACGGATGACTGTTTAGATCAGTTCAAAGATACACATAAATAGTAAAACTGCATTTGTCTAAAAATGTACTAATTGACATCATGGTATTATTAAGCTCTACCAAAATATTTTATAACGAAAATTGGTTTATCTTTATTTATGATAAGCTACTTAGAATACCTAAAATATATTTTAACGACCTGTTTCTATTTTGAAAATGATCAGGCACACAAAATATGTATACGGTTTTTGTTTGCCTGAAACCACATCTGAATTACAATGTTAATTTTAACCAATGACCCAGTTAAAACTTTAAGGCTTCTGGTCATTTATAATTCAACTAAAACCCAATATTTTAGGTGAGCTCGTTTACTTGATTCATGTTTACAGTTTTGTTATGCATTTTTTCAATGCATAAAAGATCAGTATGCTGTTTAGAATAAATATTAGAAAATGCCTTTGGTTCCATGAATCAATGAAATATATATTTCATACATATTCAAAACACGCAAAAATACAATTATGACAAAAATAGAAAATCAATTACTGACAAAGTTTTGTTCAGTTAATGTAAAGGCTGTAAACGTTTCATTTCGAAGACTAACATTGCAAATAAAACTTCAGACTTCTGAGATATATTCCGAACAGCTAGAAAGGGGTATGTATTTCAAATTATCTTTCTTGGTGTTTTTCATTGCAAAACAACTTACAAAAAACATTATAATAGAAAAAAGATAATTTTTTTAAAAATGCATACAGGTTGAATGAGAAGTTTCCATGAATTTAATGCATCTCATCAAATTATCCAAGATATGACAAGGGCCCAATTTTGCCCCCATTTTGAAATTATCAAAATGAACTAAAAGTATGTGATATATACTTTAGATTAGTTAAACTTACTATGTCAGCATTATTTTGTTTAAAGTGATCCATCATGGTGTTGAAATAATTACCCAAAGTGGCTTAAAATCGTGATTTGTTGAAAAACTGTAAACAACCTGAAATTTTGAAGTGGTTTTCAGCAAATTAAACTATGAGCCACACAGAGTACCACTACAATAATTTATGCAGATAATCATTTTTAGTGTAGAAACAGACCACAAAAATATCTTTGTGGTATTCAGTGTGGCTCATAGTTAAATTTGCCCAAAACTACTCAAAATTTGTATGATTTTTTACACTTTTCACAAAAATGCCATTTTCACATAATTTGATGACATCACTGTAACATAATAAACAAGAATTATTTAAAATTAATGTTATTTTACTATATCTTGTTCATCTAGAATAATTTAACTTTAGTTCAATTATTTAAAAAAAATGGTAAATAAGGGGGCCAAATTTCTTGTCCTTTTAAAATTGTCTAAACGCTAAGGTTTTTCCTACCCCAGACATAGGTTGATCATCTTAGTAATAATTTGGTTCCCCAGTTTAGTATTTTTGGTTTCATTGTTCTATGCTCTTCATAATCATATAGTGTATGGCATTTTCTATATTTTTGGTTGAGCGCCTCTGATGAGTTTTGAATAGACGAAACGCGCGTCAGGCGTAGCAAAATTTATTGTTTGGCGCTTTGTTGTTATTTCTTTATCACCTATTCTCGCCAAAGAAATAACACTTTGAAAATAGCATTTCTGTCGAAAATTTTACACTGACTGCTCGCAATCATCATTCGACTCAACATATAACATGCAAACGACAAAAATAAATATAAAATTTGACAAATATTCTTGGTCAAGGGTGGGTACATTTGAAATTTAGCAGGGTAAAGTACTAGTACTTTTTTGTACCCAATCTGTCCCTAAAAAATCACAAATAACATACAGAATAAAAAACATGAAAATAATCGATGAAGTCCGTAACCAAAAAGAACCCCAGACAGAAAAGCGGATAGAATACAAGATGTGCTCTGCAGTGAACTTGTTTGTAAAAGACATTATTTTGAAAAAAAAATCAAACGTATCTTATCTAAATGCACATTTAAGGCACTTTATAATTCTAAATATGACATCTGACGTCGCGAAGGAACATGAATAATCAATCATCATGGTCGTGAAATTTGAGGGAAATAAACAAAGTTTAAGGCAAATTTTTAGATTCAAAATTGTTTAAAACACCAGGTTTCTTTCCTTGTTATGCACATGGTCGATATCCTCGGTGCTGGATTTGGCTTCCTTGTTCGAACGTTAAAATAAAAATGACAACAAAGTTCCAGACAATAAATTTAAAAGTTAAAGGCAAATTTTGTAATAATTATGTGTTCTAATATTACTTTCATAACATTTTGTTCTGATTGACACCAAAAAAATTGAGGTTGAAAAAAATGTGATTGTAGTAGACAATATGCAATGTAATACTAATATGTTTTCAATGAAACGAGAGCCATACTGCCATTTTTGAATACAAAATAAAAATTTGACCAAATCGCATGGGCGTGATGTATTTGTAATTTGTAAAATAAACAACAGAACATGCCTCTTGTCATTATTCTGTCTGTGATGATTCATTTTTTTCAATAAAACAAAAAATTGTATAAGAAATATTTGTTGCAGTTTGTGAAACAGTTTAATAATGGACCTTTGGAGAGTTTGGAGCACAGCATTTGCTTTTGTTTTGGTATTTGTCATCATGGTGAACTGTCATGACTGTAAGGACTACACACTTACAGCATCAGACCAGTCCATGGTTGATATGGTAACACATTATCTACACACAACAAGGAAGTCAGAATGTAATGAATCAGGAAAATCCGCCAATATAGGTGAGCTACAGGAAAATGCCAAAAACGTTTACTTAAATGGAAAACTGTCCTCTGGTAAATAATCTTTACAGAGAAAAATGCCAATGGTGTAAGTTAGCTGAAAATAAACTGCCAGCGATGACAAGTTTTAGATAAAATATCATGTAAGTACGTAAAGCAAGTAAGAACAGCTATCACGATAACAAGTTACTTGTCTTGGAAAAGTTATCCAAGCCTCTTAGGTACTAAAAAAAACTGTCCACGCTGGTAGGTCATAGAAAAACTCCCCAGTATGGTCTTCATATATAAATATATGAAAACTTTGTCCTCTAAATTTTTCCTTTTTGATTACTTTCTTACAAATTTTATATATATTCTAGAGGTAGCATAAAACTAGGTTCAATAGAATAATACAAACCTATTCATTTTGTTACATTGTATGCACTGTTTACCGAATATATGTTTTAAAATTTACACAACATCCTTTCCATTAAACATGTTCAAATTAATTTTTTTCTTTTATGTTTAGAAACTGGAGTAACATACATAAGGTGGGGAAAGAAGACGTGTCCAACTGAAACAGAACTTGTCTACTCAGGTTGGTGTCTCATTCAAAGTCTGGTTGGTTTTATTTTCGCATGTTAGTCCATTCAAAAATATTAAATTTATTACTGCTATTGCAGTAGATAAAAGTAATACATTTTTATGGCTACATGAAATAGAAACGTTATTCTTTTTACAAATATTTATTTTTGTACTCTGTGTTCGTCCAGATGTAAGGCCAAACGTAAAATTTAAGTAAATAAATATAACAGATTAACGGCAACGGATTAGCACATTCATTCCTGCCAACAGGTAACTTACGCGTTAACCAAGCATTGTCAGCATAGATGATGTTTTCGGTGTATCCTCTGATAGTGAAGATGATTTGAACTCGTTCATCAGCTTTGTCTCTTCCTATCACTCTGCCATTCAGTACACCTTTACAATCTCGCAAGAGAAACTCTCCTTCCTTGACTTGGAATGTAGCATCCTTAACGGCAAAATAGAAACGTCTGTGTTCTATAAACCCTCTGATGCACACTGCTACCTGAACTATCAATCTTGTCATCCCAAGAACTGCAAAAATGCCATTCCTAGGTCTCAATTTCTGAGACTTAAACGTATTTGCAGCAATGAGGATGATTTTAAGTTCAAAGTAGCACTATGAAATCATTCTTTGTCAAAAGGGGATATCCTAACAACATCTTGGATAAAGCTATCGACTCAGTTTCCCGGGTGGCACGATCCAAGGCTTTGGAGCCAAGGTCAAGACGCAAGAATGACCGCATACCTTTGGTACTTACATACCACCACGGAACATTCTGTTGCGCAATTTCAAGTCCATCGTCTTGAAGGACGAACACATGTCGACAGTGTTCGACTCGCCACCCCTGACTGCTTTTCGCAAAGGTAAGAGTTTGAGGCAACATCTTGTCTCCAGTTCATTTGACAGATCCAAGAGACGTCCTATCTCTGACTTTTCAGGCACCAGGGGTTGTGGTCGATCTATCTGTGTCACATGTCCTTTTACCTGGGAGACTGAAGAGATAGTTGGCCCCTCCAACACCTTCAAGTTGAAGAACGGTTACACCTGCATCTCCGAAAATGTCATTTACGCCATCCGCTGTGCCAAATGCCTTAAAATTTACGTAGGAGACACTTATCGTCGACTGGGTGACAGATTTGCTGAACACATGAGAAGTGTTCTCAAATGCGACGATTGCCCAGTCGGCCAGCACTTTTCATTGCCAAACCATGGCGTCCAGGATATGCAGGTGACCGTTCTCCTTGAAACATGCACCGGCGAAAAACAAAGACAGTTTCTTGAGCAAAGAATAATCAACTTTTTAGGCACTTTTCAACCCTTTGGTATGAATGTAAAAAGACAGAACTTTTCTTAATATTTATAAATTAGTCATCAAGTTCAGGATTAAAATACCACGTGATGTTCTTCGAGTCAATTTTATGTCATTCTATCCTCGTCAGTCGATGTGTGAACATCTTTTTACTTTTTAGCCCCTGAAGAAGGACTTTATGTCCGAAAATTTGGGAATTCTTGTTTTATTTGTTTTAAAGGTTTTATTTCTTTATATTTCTTATTTAGTTTTTACCTTTTAAATGTGGCTTCACCAGATTTCATATAGCTGTGAAAAGCCTGTTTCCTATTCGTTTCCCATTCATTGCCTATTCGAACTAGCGTATATCGGCCCTACTAAAAGACTTTAAATTGGGATAAATGAGGTTACTGGCAGTCAAACTTTATATAATCTTTTTTTTTCATGAAAATAAAGTGCAGATCGCATGTGTCTTCAAACTGTAAAAATCATGTTACCTATTCGTTTCCCATTCGTTGCCTATTCAAACTAGCGTATATCGGCCCTATTAAAGACTTTCTATTGGGATAAATGAGGTAACATGCAGTTAGACTTGGCATGGCTAATCTTTTCATGACAATAAAATGCAGATCTAATGTGTCGTTTAGCTATGAAAAGCCTGCTACCTATTCGTTTCCCATTCGTTACTTATTCGAACTAGCGTATATCGGCCTTATTTAAAGACTTTTTATTGGTATAAGTGAGGTAACAGGCAGTCAGACTTGACATAACCAATCTTTCAATGACAATAAAGTGCCGATCGCATGGGTTCTCTAGCTGTGAAAAGCCTGTTACCTATTGGTTTTCAATTCGTTGAACAAATAAGTAGCGAATAGAGAATAGGGAATAAGTAACGAATAGGGAAGAGGGAATAAGTAATGAATAGGAAACGAATAGGGAATAAGTAACGAATAGGACTGGAATAAGGAATATTGAATAATTAACGAATAGGTAACAAATTGAGAATAGGGAATAAGTAACGAATAGGTAACAAATATGGAATAGGGAATGAGGAATAAGTAACCAACTTGACGTCCATAGTTAAAGTCACGTCTCAACTTGTCATGAGCTAATTTCATATTGCAGGCAACACTTAAATGACTAAGTCGGTTGTACGGTGTGGGATATTTTTCATATATAAGCTTAATTTTTGTCTAATTGAGATTTACCATAACGACCAACCAGCGTTTGATAGTTTAGTTTTTTAAAATATCCAATGGATTAGATTTAAAATGTAAATAAGATGAGTGCCTGTTTGCATGCATGTCTGTAAGCGAATACCCCACTGTCATGACTGTGGTGTCATGTGCAGTTTCCAAACAGATAATTGAAGTTGGAAATGCAAAATTGTCTCATCACGTGAGAAATTGATAATTTTATTAATACTTTTAAATAAGATTTATATGCACAGGTCAAGTTGGTGGTAACATTTATCACAATAAAGGAGGAGGTGTTAACCATTTATGCCTACCAAATGATCCGGAGAACGGCAAACAATATTCCTATGCCAACGATGTTTTATATGGAGAAGAGTATAGGTTATCGAGTGCTAATCCCTCTAGTATATCAGCAACACTTCATTACAAAGAAGTTCCCTGTGCAGTATGTAGAAGAAAGCAGAAGTCATCTGTTCTCATGATTCCAGGTAGGTTGATCCTTTGACAGTCGATTAGTATCGACATACTGTAATGTTAAATCGAGTGGGGAAATCTGACGGTAACACCAATTCGCACTTTAGATATTGTCATTGAATGTGTCACACTACACTTGAAATGTTAAGAGCCTGTCTATACCGATATCATGCAAAAACGGCGTAACGACAAAATATCCCTTTTTCATTATTTCATTATTTAACATAGCAGAAATACTTTTTTCAGAATATCTTTCTATCAATTCCAAAGGCTATTAATACTTGAAATCAAGTTATTTAAACGAATAAAAGCACCACCGGCATATTAAATGTCCATCTGTAGGTTTCTTTGAAATATGTCGTAAATTTTTACCTATATTTTGAATATCCACAGCTAAAATTGCACATAAATTGAAATATAAAGCTTTAAATACTTGGACGTAGATATCATAAATTCTAATCTGATTTTTATGAATTCTTCATGTTATATATATATGTCCTTATTTTAAAGAACTTATTTCCGCTCTTGAGAACAGCAGATATAAGATTAATATTTAACCCTTTCTTGTGGCCTCAAATTTCATGCAACTTTCAATAAGGGATTTAACTATAAGTTCTTACCTTGATTCATGTAAGAGGCACTAAAGAGATTGTTTGTCCTTTCTGATTTACAATCTGACCAGGAAAAAAAAGTGATCTTTAATTTTTAAAGGAATTCACATGGAAAATTAATAGAAATACAAATTAACCGTTTTTATACCTGTTTTTGTTATTGTATATTGAAATCACTGGGTCGATAACCACTGCTGGTGGACCAAAATTCCCCGAGGGAAATCACAAGCCTGGTCGTCAGACTTGTCTCACACGTTTCACCATTAAATCTTTAATATTTGTTTTGTTATTGATATTCCCCATTGTTAAATTCTAATTTGTTTAAAACACCAGGTATCTTACCTTGTTCTTCACATGGTCGATATCCTCGGTACTTGATTTGGCTTCCCTGTTCTAATCTTTTGGCTTTGAGTACTTTTCATTCATTACTTTAGGTTTCTGACCGTCTAATGTTCTTATTCAAACGCTGCTGGTTAGAGGTTTCTCCTTGAAATGTCGATATACAACATAACCAAATTAATGGTTTTTATACCCGTTTTGGTATTGTATTTTATCTAAATGTTTCTTCAAAACAAACCCTACAGCATTGTGCATGTTTTGAGATGTGCCAGAAATATACTGACGAAATAACCGGAACAGGTTTACTTTTACGGAGTGAAAAAAATAATAGGCACGGAGCAAGTAAAACAATCAACCATCTGGGCTGATAAAAAATACATCATAATCTGCTTTGCAAAAATATAAAAATTGAAATTCAAAAACAGTGATAAAACCCTCATTCACCCACTTGTTTATTTTTACACAAAGATTTTTATTTAAACACCATTCGGTCTTTTCCGCTGAAAAACGATATTCCGGAAATTACCGAGCTAGCTTTTGGCAACATCGTCCCATTGACTAGTCATACCAAATGCATGATACTGACCAAGCTATTTTAAATTCTAAGTAAGATAAAATAAGTAAAAAAAATACATAAATTTACTGAATAAAACATACTCATAATAATAAATAAAAGATTCTTACCTGAAAATGAAAGAAGAGTCCCATCCTGTAGGGTTTCGCTCACTTTCCTCAGTCCCGCATGATATTTTTACTTTACCTTTTTTTCCGCCAGGTTTCTTAATGTACCTTCTGTTACCAATGCTTCAAATAAAACACTGATACTCAGAAAATCTCACAAAACCTGACAGAATCTGAATGTTCTTTTGGTCTGCTGAAGATGCGCTAAATAATCTGACAAGGAAATGACGTCACGTAATCCATAAAATGGATAATTTCGTCCCCGCTATATGTCGTCCCAAAATGTTACAGGATCTATTATTTGCACAAATAATTGAATTTTTATTTAAGTATTTATTGATCCCAGATATTTTAACAATAACTTTCTCAAGTACGTATTATTTGGGTTGGGTGTGGTCAGACTTTGCTACTATTTTTTATCAAAAATTCCCTCTTTACGTTAAACTTAGCCGGTCGAGCACATAGATTTTTTTTTAAAAGGTATATAGATTTTTGATGCTCGCTAAAAAGGCAGGGCCTTAATCATATTTAATTAATAAGTAGCTGTTACGTTTTTTTTGTATAGAAAACTCGACCTGTGCAAGTTGTCAATATATGGTACACTTTTTCATACTATATATTCACTTGATAACTGTTTTTTTTTCAGGAAGAAGATCTTGTTATGGCGGATGGAATTATGAATATGACGGATTTCTGCTAAGTGAACATTATACACACCATAGGAGTGATTATGCGTGTGTGGATAAAAATGCAGAGAGCATAGATGATAGAAAATCTAGTGAGGTTGGATTACTGTTTTATGCTGTTCGGGCCAAGTGTGGTAGCCTAAGATGTCCTCCCTATAAAGACGGAACAGAAGTACTCTGCGTTGTTTGTTCGAAATAAATTTCTCTTTAACGAGATAAAACAGAATTTTGTTTGATTTTCAAAAATAAAAAAAGAGAAAATTTGGATACAGTCAAGCATTAAAGACCGTAACATTTCTCCTTGTTTCTGTTTTATAGCTTTATGGCTATTAGTGCATGTTTAATTGTGTGTAGTTATGGTAGTGTCTTCTTGCCTTTCAGGGTTGTCTGTCCCTTTACCATTACATCTCTTTATTACAACACCTAAACTCATAGTGTTTTATCTAAAAATTTCATTGAAAAAATTAACAGTTTAAAATTTACAATTAACAATTTTAAATGAATCATTTGAAACTGTTGTGGTCTTTGTAGTTGTATTTTACTTACCATAATTTTAAACAATTTTTGATTCAGTAAAAGACTGTGATAGAAAATGAGCAAAGAGAGAACAGGAGAACGGAAGTGATGTTTTGGTTTAAAGGGTCGAGGTCATTGAATTTGAAAAAAAAAATCTATTCTTTAAAGGGCTTGATGAGCACTAAGAAAACATCATTCAACAATGCCGATGTTGTCAAAACACTATGCACATACATGAAAAATATGTTGTATTCAGAGCAACAAATAACATCATTATTGTGTGCAAGAATATATTGATTGTTTAAATATAACTGATGTAGGGGTTGGTTGTACCTGCTATAGCACTGCTCAAAGAGGAAATAATCTCTATAACTCGGGCATTATCTTCTTCGGCCTTTCTATTGGTGCTAAATGATGTTATTTAATCTGTGTATTGGATTCCTAACTTACATTAAAAATTTATACAAACAGCGCTTCATTGGAACGTCAAAATATACCATTTATAGAAGATAATGAAATGTGGAATAAGTGTATGCAATAAAACTTACGATAGATTTAAAGTTTAATGCGTGTTTGTCAGATCAAATCGGCATTTAAATGGGCACCTAATGTGCTTCTTTACTTGCTTACTTGTTTCTTTGTTCTAAAGCATACTACTTTCAATCACTTCTAGACAAAAATAATGAAAGACTAGCTCCTTTGCATGCCTTTAAATGCTTACATGGTAAAAATATAATGAACCATGTTCCTATTTCCCGTAACTGCTTTTATACAAGACAAATCTCAAATAAGGGGTGAACGTTTTCAATGTGGATATCACCAATGTAAAATTTTAGAAATATTTCACTATAGGTACCTTTATTGTGTTAAGAAAGGACAAACAGACATACGAGTGAATGTTTAGATCAGTTCAAAGATACACATAGATAGTAAAACTGCATTTGTCTAAAAATGTACTAATTGACATCATGGTATAATTAAGCTCTACCAAAATATTTTATTACGAAAATTGGTTAATCTTTAAGGTATTTAAGAAAACAAGTTAGAATACCAAAAATATATTTTAACGACTTAGATTCTATTTTGAAAATGATCTTTCACACAAAATATGTATATGGTTCAAAAGGTGGTTTATAGTTTTGTTTGCCTGAAACCACATTAGAATTTTAAGGTTAATTTTCCGGCTTCGGCATCAACACTTTTGTGTTGACGAACACATCAAAGCGATAAATTATCTGTTTAAATTTCTAAATTGTCAAAACCCTAAGGTTCTTCCTACCCCAGACACAGGTTGGTCTTAGTCATTATTTGGTTTCTAGTTTGACATTTTTGGGTATTATTCTTTGCTCTTTATATAGATATAGTGTTTGGAATTTTCAACTTTTGGTAGAGCGCCTCTGATGAGTTTTTAATAGACGAAACGCGCGTCAGCCGTAGCAAAATTAATTGTCTGGAACTATGTTGTTATTTATATTTCACCAATGACCGAATGAAAACTTTAAGGCTTCTGGTCATTAATAATTCAAATAAAAACCCCATATTTTAGGTGAGCTCGTTTACTTGATTCATGTTTAAAGTTTTGTTATGCATTTTTTCAATGCATGAAAGATCAATATGCTGTGTAGAATAAATATTAGAAAATGCCTTTGGTTCAAAGAATCAATGAAATATATATTTCATACATATTCAAAACACGCAAAAATATAATTATGACAAAAATAGAAATTCAATCACTAACAAATTTTCGTTCAGTTTATGTAAAGGTTGTAAACATTTCATTTCAAACACTAGCATTGCAAATAAAACTCCAGACTTCTGAGATATATTCCGAACAGCTAGAAAGCGGTATTATTTCAAATTATTTTTCTTGGTGTTTTTCATTGCAAAGAACCTTACAAAAAGATTATTACAAGAAAAAGATAATTTGTGTAATAAGAATTTAAAAATGTATACAGGTTTAATGAGAAGTTTGCATGAAATTAATGCATCTCATTCACCCATTCTCGCCAAAGAAAAAAAATTTAAAAATAACATTTTTGTCGCAAACGTTACACTGACTGCTCGCAATTATCATTAGAATCAACAACTAACATGCAAATGACAAAAACAAATATAAAATTTGACAAATATTCTTGGTCAAGGGTAGGTACATTTGAAATTTAGCTAGCTAAAGTACTAGTACTTTTTTGTGCCCAATCTTTCCTTAAAAAGTTGACACTCTAAAGTATGTCTCGCCTGTCGGCACCATCAAAGAACTCATTAAAGGTCTAGCTGGGCCTTCAAAAAAGTTAAGGTCAAGATCATGTGACAGATGACAGAATTCCATTTAACCATCGCAAAAATGTCTGAAGTGTGTTCTAGATACCAAAGTTATTGAGAAACAATGAAAAAAAGACCAACATTCACTAAGTCATTCAACCATGAAAATCGGGACAAGATCACATTACATGGTGACGTCAGTTGTGTAAACTATAATCCCCAAATATCAGATGCCTAGCTATAATATTCAACTTTTCACTTAGCTCATTTTCCACCCAAAAATCATCTACAATCACAAAGGCATTGAACCGTGAAAATGGGGTCAGTGTCACACAACATGGTGTCAGTTGTGTAGACCGATACCCCAAATGTCTATATACCAAATATCAGATGCTAAGCTATTATACTTTTAACTTAATATATTTTCCAATAATTTAATTTGGTATGTAACACTGAATTTGATTGGTTGGACCAACCCATGTTATTTTGTATAACATGGTTTGGTCTTGTGACCTCACTAACATCTTCATCCGCCACGGCATTTTCGAAATAGTCCTTATGATTTTTTGTTGTTGAATAGTTAAAATAAATCTTGCGAAATTAAATCATAAGGAATGACTTTAATAGTTGGTCATATTATAGGGATATAAAATGGGTAGGGTCGTTTTACGCTCTACATAAAGCGCTTCGCTTCGCGCTTTATTAATCGTAAAACGACCCTACCCATTTTATACCCGTATAAAATGACCAACTATTAAAGTCATTCCTTAACAAAAGTTTTAATTGTCCCAAAAGTCCACAGAGTCACTGAATCATGAAAATTGTAATTAACCACCGGGACGTGGCTTTTGGGGTGACAGATCGTCCGAAAGGTTAATGATTTTAATTTACACCTGTGTATTAATCAGGAACTAAATTGATAGTCTTAAATATTTTAAAAAGGATTGAAAACTACGGTGTCAATTAAATATTTCAGATTGTTTACTATTTGGAATTATAAATAGATATTTTATAACATATTTAAAAGGTTTAAGTAAACTATTATTGCTATTTGGATAAAAAAAAACTCAGGGACTAAGAAATCTATCAATGCCAAATTATTCATATTCCAACTTCTTTATTATGACTGACAACATCGGTCCTATGTTACAAATATCGTCAATTGGTTAATGTATTTATCATCGGAGATGTGACGTCACATCTCCAATTGAGCTATCCACATGGCCGCGCCCATATGGTCTTGTTTATTGGAATAGAATTACGGATATCTTTCTTAATATATCGTTTTCAATGCCCAAACTCGGCATGATGCCTACTCTCATTATAATAAATCAAATTATTAAAAACTTAAAAATCGCAAAGTTACACTTTAAGCGTAAATTTTGCTTAGTTGAAATCACGTCTCAACTTATCATGAGCTAATTTCATATTGCAGGCAACACTTAAATGACCAAGTCGGTTGTACGGTGTGGGATATTTTTCACATATCAGCTTAATAGCGATCACAGCTCGTAGCGGGCACGAACTATCCGCCTGAGTGGAGAGCTCTACAGCAAATTCCCGCGAAAAAATTGCCTAATGCTGATATTGATTTATTTTCGTCCGGATATGCTTCTCATAGTTTATACTTATTCACCCAAAGCACCTCGTCCCAAACTGAACGTTCTAGAAAATAAACTTACCAAAATAAAATTCAAATCTTATTTGACCAATTTGATCAAAATCAAACTGTTTATTCGTTCATAAAAACTATGTTAACAAGACAAAGACCCTTAATATAGGCCTTCAGCTCAAAATAATGATCAATTATCAATCAAAACATTTCATTCGTGTTACTCGGAAACGCACATCGCTCGTTTTTTAGGAAGAGATCACAACGGTTAACATTTGCATCAAAAGTGTACACGTCTTTTCGGGAATGGGGTATTTTAGACCTTATATTCCAAATTTTAAACAATTTTATTCCTCAATTGATACGCGGAACTCCGTCATATGAGGGCAAAAAAGAGTATTTCATGTTGTATGGGGGAAACCTTTTTCAACATGTTCAACTCAAAATGTATTCGAGATACAAAACTGATCAACTTATATTTAAGCTGCATGTGCTGTGCTCGCATCTAGGCAATGCCTATCTCATATTATTTGTCCAATCGAGATTAACGGAAACGACCAACCAGCTGCGTTTGAGAGTTTATTTTTTTACAAATATCCAATGGATGAGATCATTTTCTTTGTTGTGAAAATATTATCTTTATATCTATCATATTACAATAGTCTTCATACGGTAAAATACGGGAAATTATTGATAATGGTTTTTTTCACAAATTCTAATTATTTCATTAACATAACATAATGATATAATAAATATTATATATGAACATTTATTGTTTTTGATAATGATTTAAAATGTAAATAAGATGAGCGCCTGCTTGCATACATGTCTGTAAGCGAATACCACACAGTGGTGTCACGTGCAGTTTCCATTCAGATAATTGAAGTTGGAAATGCAAAATTGTCTCATCACGTGAGAAATTGATAACTTAATTCGCAAAGTTAAAAAAAATACTTTTAACTACATAAATAAGATTTTGTTTATTTTTGTGCACAGGTCAAGCTGGTGGTAACCTTTATACCAATAAAGGAGGAGGTGTTAACCATTTATGTCTACCAAATGATCCAGAGAACGGCAAACCATATTCCTATGCTAACGATGTTTTATATGGAGCAGAGTATATAGTATAGGGCGCTGCCCAACCCTCGGATATGTCAGCAACACTTCACTACAACGAAGTTTTATGTGCAGTATGTAGAAGAAAGCAGAAGTCATCTGTTCTCATGATTCCAGGTATGTTGATCATGTGCCAGTAGATCAGTATTAACAGAATGTACAGTTAACTCGAGTGGGGAAATCTGACGGTAACAACAACATAAAATATTGCCATTGAATGTGTAACAGTAAACCTGAAATGTTAAGGCCTGTCTATTTCGAAACTATGCAAAAAACAGCCTAACGACAAAATATTTCTATTTCATTATATTATTATTCAAGAAGCAAAGAGGCACCAATGGGACACTCGAGTTTCAAAAGTCCGAAAGGGAAACGATGAAAACAAAACCGGTAAACATAGAAGAAATACTTTTTCAGAATATCTTTTTGTTGAATTAGGGAATTAACATGGAAAATAAGATCAGAAATAACCATATCTAGGTCCAGCTATACTTTTTTAAATTTTATTAGAAGTTTTTTTTCTTCATATACTAGAAAAAATAGATTCAATATGACGCCACTACTGTTGATGAAAATTAAATATTGGACTAACGTAAACCGTCCGTAGGTCGTCACAGTCTTAGAGTCGTCACTCAAATAATTTGCATATTATTTGCTTTTTATTTGGCATGAAAGCATTTTTAAAACGGTTTTAGAAGTCGAATTGTTTTTTTTTCTTTTTTTTTACTTTTTTTGCTTCAAGAACTTCCTAAAGTCCATTCCTTTGCGTTTTGAACGGTAATTAAGGATACTTCCGAATGAAATACATAGATAAAACATAACAAAATATTTTTGGGGAATAATTTCTCTATCTGTTTAGACATCGATAATGCGTCCTTAGGGCACAAGCACACCACAAACATTATTTAACGTAACAGAAATACTTCTTCAGAATATCTTTTTTATTAACTCTTAGAGCTAAGATATTTTTATGAAAATTAATGACTTATGTGTCATTTCAATGAAGTTGGGGACAATAAAGCATATGTACATTATCAGCTTTAAGTTTTAGTTCACGAGTTAAGTTAATTGTTTAAAAGTTAGATATGCACCTAGAGTTTGCAGTCGTCTTGGTAAAAGTGCAGGGTGTAATATATATAATAAAGGTTTGAACAATCCTAGACAATACGTGCGTTTCATCACAGGTGCTCCATCTTAATAATGAAAATGCCAAACATTACTATATGATTTTAGCATAGAACAACAAAACACAAAACTAAAACGAACTGGGAACCAAATTTTGACTAAGATCATGAGAGGCGCTTTACCCAAAAAATTAAAATTCCAAACGCTACATTAATTTGAAAGGCAACTTTTCCTTATGTGGCAGAGGCGTATTTAGCATGGTTTCCACTCTAATCGTTCCTAGAAATTCCCGAAAAATTTAGTAAAACAATACTTGTTTCACAACTATAAGCGATATGTGATATCGAGTAAAACTTAGTTTTTTATGCTAGGCATAGTTGTGAAAGCTGGGTTATCACTATAGCTTGTTAGTATTGGTTTTGACACGCTTAATTAACTGTTACATAGACGGAATGGGTTTTTTATTGCAACAACAAACATTTGAGTTTAGTCACATTACGTTTTAAGTTGCTTATTGCTGTTCGTTGTTGGTGTTGCGTGTATTTTTTAAATTTTACCATTGCCTTGCCCCTTCCGCCTTTTAACAATTGAATGCCCTAATTAAACTTCTGTTTATTCTACTACCGTATTTTATCGTATTTTATCTATCAATAATGGTTTATACGGTTTTGAAAAATGCAATGTTTCTTTTGTTGTTCATTATAAAAACTACTATTTAAAGATTTCATCTGCCACCAAATAGATTATAAAGGTTAGAATATACTTGTAGCTGAATTTTAGATAAACAAAAATATTAGCTAGTAATTAAATGGAATATAATTATTTTAAGTAACTTTTACATAATTGTTTAAACGGTTATATTAATGTTTTCTTGCAAAAAAACCAACAGTTAGACTTAAGTTCTACCATTATTAATAAATATAAGTACGTAGCTGTAATGTTTTCTTGCATAGAAAAAAAACTTTACGTGTGAAAGCTGTCAATATATCGTACTACTTTTTCATACTATATATATTTACTCGCTCAATGTTTTTTTTTCAGGAAAAAGATCTTGTTATGGTGGATGGAATTATGAATATGGCGGATTTCTGATGACTGAATATTCTATTCACCATCGGAGTAATTATGCGAATGTGGATAAAAATGCAGAGGCCTTAGACATGCTAGATGATAGAAAATCTGGCAAGACTGGATTACTTTATTATGGTGTTCGGGCCAAGTGTGGAAGCCAAAGATGTCTTCCCTATAAAGATGGAACAGAAGTACTCTGTGTCGTATGTTCTAAATAAATTTCTCTCTACCGAGATAAAACAGAATTTTGTTTGTTTTTCAAAAAAAAAAATAGAAAATTTTGAATCAGTCAAGCATCAAAAGACCGTAGAATTTCTCTTTGTTTCCGCTATATAGTTTTATGGCTGGTAGTGCATGTTTTAATTGTATGTAGTTGTGGTAGTGTCTTCTTGGCTTTCAGGGTTGTATGTCCCTTTATATTTTATCGCTTTATTACAACACCTTAACTCACAGTGTTTTATCTAAAAAAATCATTGAACAATTTAACAGCATTTTAAATGAATCATTTGAAACTGTTGTGGTCTTTGTTGTTGTATATTTAATACCATAATTTTAAACAATTTTTGATTCAGTAAAAGATTGTGACAGAAAATGGGCAAAGAGAGAACAGGAGAACGGAAATGATGCTTTGGTTTGAATTTGAAAAAGAATCTATTCTTTAAAAGACTTGATGAGCACTAAGAAAACATCATTCAACAATGCTGATGTTGTCAAAACACTATGCACATACATGAAAAATATGTTGTATTCAGAGCAACAAGTAACATCGTTATTGTGTGCAAAAGTAAATTGATTGTTTAATAACTGATGTAGGGGTTGGTTGTACCTGCTACAACACTGCCCAGAGACGAAATAATCTTCTATAACTCGGGCCTTTCTATTGGTGCTTAAATGATGTTATTCAATCTCTGTATTACATAAAAATCCACACAAACAGCGCTTCATTGGATCGTCCAAATATAAAATGTGAAATCAGTGTACGCAATACAACCTACGATATAAATGGTATAAATTCAAAAAATTGCGATGCAATATAGTCGGCAGTCTTAAATGCAACCAGGTGCCGCTCTTTTGCAATAGTTCCTAGATTTAATGTTTAATGCGAGTGTTCGATCACAACCAGCATTGAAATGGGCACTTATTGTGCTTCTTTACTTGCTTACTTGCTTCTTTGTTCTAAAGCATACTTCTTTAAAT
This sequence comes from Arcuatula senhousia, assembly GCA_963971305.1. Taxonomy (NCBI): domain Eukaryota; kingdom Metazoa; phylum Mollusca; class Bivalvia; order Mytilida; family Mytilidae; genus Arcuatula; species Arcuatula senhousia. The sequence goes on along the minus strand of CAXARO010000539.1, from coordinate 9,281 downwards.
CACTTCTAGACAAGAATAATGGAAGACTAGCTCTTTTGCATGCGTTTACATACTTACATGGTAATAAACCATGTTCCTATTTCCCGTAACTGCTTTTTATAGAAGACAAATCTCAAATAAGGGGGTGAACGTTTTCAATGTGGATATCACCAATGTAAGAGTTTAGAAATATTTCAGTATAGGTACCTTTATTGTGTTAAGAAAGGACAAACAGACAGACGGATGACTGTTTAGATCAGTTCAAAGATACATATAAATAGTAAAACTGCATTTGTCTAAAAATGTACTAATTGACATCATGGTATTATTAAGCTCTACCAAAATATTTTATAACGAAAATTGGTTTATCTTTATTTATGATAAGCAACTTAGAATACCAAAAATATATTTTAACGACTTGTTTCTATTTTGAAAAGGATCAGGCACACAAAATATGTATACGGTTTTTGTTTGCCTGAAACCACATTTGAATTACAATGTTAATTTTCACCAATGACCCAGGCCAGTTAAAACTTTAAGGCTTCTGGTCATTAATAATTCAACAAAAACATATTATAATGAGCTCGTTTACTTGATTCATGTTTAAAGTTTTGTTATGCATTTTTTCAATGCATAAAAGATCAATATGCTGTTTAGAATAAATATTAGAAAATGCCTTTGGTTCCATGAATCAATGAAATATATATTTCATACATATTCAAAACACGCAAAAATACAATTATGATAAAAATAGAAATTCAATCACTCACAAAGTTTCGTTCAGTTTATGTAAAGGTTGTAAACGTTTCATTTCTAAGACTATAATTGCAATAAAATTTCAGACTTCTGAGATATATTCCGAACAGCTTGAAAGGGGTATGTATTTCAATTTATTTTTCTTTGTGTTTTTCATTGCAAAAAAATAACAGAAACATTATATTAAGAAAAAGATCATTTTTGTATTAAGAATTTTTTTAAAAAATGTATACAGGTCGAATGATAAGTTTCCTTAAATTTAATGCATCTCATCAAATTATCCGTTTAAATTTCAAAATTGTCTAAACCCTAAGGTTCTTCCTACCCCAGACATAGGTTTATTATCTTAGTAATAATTTGGTTCATCAGTTTGGTATTTTTGGTTTCATTGTTCTATGCTCTTCATAATCATATAGTGTTTGGCATTTTCAACGCCTCTGATGAGTCTTGAATAGATGAAACGCGCGTCAGGCGTAGGAAAATTTATTGTCTGGCACTTTATTGTCATTTTTAAATCACTCATTCTCGCCAAAGAAATAAAACTTTGAAATAACATTTCTATCGAAAATTTTACACTGACTGCTCGCAATCATCATTCGACTCAACATCTAACATGCAAACGACAACAATAAATATAAAAATTGGTAAACATTCTTGGTCAAGGGTGGGTACATTTGAAATTTAGCAGGGTATAGTACTAGTACTTTTTTGTGCCCAATCTTTCCCTAAAAAATCACAAATAACATACAGAAAAAAAACATGAAAATATTCGATGAAGTCCGTAACCAAAGAGAACCCCAGACAGAAAAGCGGATATAATACAAGATGTGCTCTGCAGTAAACTTGTTTGTAAAAGACATTATTTTGAAAAAAAAATCAAACGTATCTTATCTAAATGCACATTTAAGGCACTTTATAATTCTTAATATGGCATCTGACGTAGCGAAGGAACATGAATAATCAATCATCATGGTCGTGTAATTTGAGGGAAATAAACAAAGTTTAAGACAGATTTGGTAATAATTGTATGTTCTTATATTACTTTCAAAACATTTTGTTCTGATTGACACCAAAAAAAAAATGAAGTTGAAAAAAATGTGATTGTAGTAGACAATATGCAATGTAATACTTATGTGTTTTCAATGAAACGAGAGCCATACTGCCATTTTTGAACACAAAATAAAAATTTGACTTAAATCCATGTACTTAATGTATTTGTAATTTGCAAATGAACAACAACAAAGCATGCCTCTTGCCATTATTCTGTCTGTGATTATTTATTTTTTTCAATAGAAAAATTGTATAAGAAATATTTGTTGTAGTTTGTGAAACAGTTTAATAATGAACCTTTTGAGAGTTCTGTGCACAACATTGGTTGTTATATTGGTATTAACCATCACGGTGAAATGTCATGACTGTAAGGACTACACACTGACAGCATCAGACCAGTCCATGGTTGATATGGTTACACATTATCTACACACAACAAGGAGGTCAGAATGTAAAGAATCAGGAAAATCCGCGAATTTAGGTAAGTTACAGGAAAATGCCCCAAAAATGTTAAATTAAATGGAAAAACTGTCCTGTGGCAAATTAAAGTTACAGGAAAAATACCAATGGTGTAAGTTAGCTGGAAAAAACTGCCAGCCATGACAAGTTTTAGATAAAATATCATGTAGGTACGTAAAGCAAGTAAGAACAGCTATCACGATGACATATTACTTGTACTAGGAAAAGTTGTTCAAGCCTCTTAGGTACTAGAAAAAGCTGTCCATGCTGGTAGGTCATAGAAAAACTCTCCAATATCGTCTTCATATATGAATATAGGAAATCTTTTTCCTCAATATTTGTCTTGATTACATTGTTATGTGCTTTATTTTTCCTTTATGAATACTTTCTTACAAATTTTATGTATATTCTAGAGGTAGCATAAAACTAGGTTCAATAGAATAATACAAACCTATTCATTTTATTACATTGTATGCACTGTTTACCGAATATATGTTTTAAAATTTACGAAACTCCCTTTCCATTAAACATGTTCAAATTATTTTTTTTCTTTTATGTTTAGAAACTGGAGTAACATACATAAGGTGGGGAAAGAAGACGTGTCCAGCTGAAACAGAACTTGTCTACTCAGGTTGGTGTCTCATTCAAACATCAAGAGCTACTTAACAATATTGTCTATTGAATGGATCGATCTCTGGCTGGTTTTAATTTACGCATGTTACTCCATTCAAAAATATTAAATTTATTGCTGCTATTGCAGTAGATAAAAGTAATAGATTTTATGGCTACATGAAATAGAAACGTTATTCTTTTTACAAATATTTATTTCTGCAATCTTTGTTCGTTCAGATGTAAGGCCAAAAGTAATTATAAACGTAAAATATAAGTAAATAAATATAATAGATTGACGACAACGGATTAGCACATTTATTCCTGCCAACAGGTCTCCTGCGTGTTAACCAAACATTGTCAGCTTATGTAGTTCTAGATGCAACTTGTTCTAGAGACAAAGCCAAGGCAATAGTTGTATTCAATTTGAGGATAAATCATCAACTTCCCGTAGACCCAATTCGTACGGGTTTTATTCAACCGAAAGAAATAACAAAACAGACAAAACGTTTAGAAATTTAGACGATTTACCTAAGAGTACAAGATGTAGACTTCATCATGCATCGTGAATATTGTGCAACAAATTTTAAACATTGTACTAAAACGTTTGCGTGGAAAAGTACCTTTTCCCATGCTTAATCAAGCTGGTGGGTAGTTAAAACTTCGACACGTAGGTAAAAATGGAAACCGAGTATATGAATCATCTAGTAATAGAATGAACATTCACTCTCCGGTAAATGTACATTTTCACTCGTCAGAAACAAAAATTTTAAATTTTCGAATTTTGTAACATTCTTTCGTTCGATGAATGTTCAGAATATTTGAAACCATTCCGTGAAATTTTAGCAAATCTGCTTGAATAAAATCCGAGTAACAGTCTTGCATGTAAAGCGTACTTTACGCTGCTGTTTTATTTGAACGTTAACGTGATTTAAACGTTGAAACCACGAATAAATATTTCTTAATTACTAAAACTGTTTTATCATATTTTGTTGCAAGGCATAAACTTTTTTGAAATGTTTGACACTCCCCTTTAAAGGTTACTTTTTTAGAAAATTCGATCATCTTGTTTTTAACCATCATGATTTTCTAAATAAACGGTCACGAAGTTTCAACGCACGACGTAAAACAACGTAACACATTTTAACTTTTTTGGGTAATATTTGTTCAAAAATATAGAACAAATAACAAGATGACAGGGACAAACAAAAGCTTCAACTAAAATTCCTTGATTAAGAGAGGCACATATAACATTTGGCGGGTTTAAACTATTTTTTGGGGGCCCACCCTCACCCTTTCGATAATCTTGTTAAAAAGGACAAAGATAGTTAACAGAGTGCATTTAATGAGGATTAAAACAATTAAGGCTTTAACAATTTTTGTGAAAGTTCATTTGTTAGTAACTGTTTGCACATTTTGTTTGCTGTTACAAAACTAGTTTGCCCGGTGTTAGGCCGACTTATAGCAACCGTTAAAACACTTTTTCTGGAAGACAATATCGTAATATCTGTTGCTTAGCAACCAATGTAAAATATAATTTATCATGAGATGGAAACTGTCTAAAATAATAATTATGTCCAATTTTGACATAGCAAAATCGTAGGAATGGCATAAAGTTTATGGCTTTTATCTGAGCATTGGACTAAAGAAACAATATTTTCACTTTTATATGTTATAACATTTAAATTTCTTTTTAAAATTACAATAAAATGTTATACCATTTCAAAAAACGGTGGCAAACTGGCAATTAAAAAAATAAAAACAAAAAAAACAAAGACGGCGTTTTAACGTTTCAGAACATTTTACGAGAGAATGAATGTTAAAGGAACTTCACAATTAGCACTTAGAAATTTTAAAGTTATAAATTAATGTTCAAATAATAGTTTAAAGATAGAAAATTACCAACAATTAACAAAAAACATGTGTGCATTTTTTTTACCATTTTTCGATTTATGATTACTTGTTCGTATCAAAAATTTAAGGTTTCACGACTCTGATTGAGGTGTTATGCGAACATAAAGCAACTTATTCACAACTTGTCACCGACTGAATTATTTAAGTCAAATACGTTAAGACACCATGCAGTGAGCTCATAACAAAATTGATGCGTATTAACAAAGGGAAATTTGTTTGATATTTATATTCTAAAGAGGCCATTTTGTATGAAATCTTAAACACAAGGATTTGAAAACTATTTTTGACTTAAATAATGCGTAAATTTTGCTTAGTTACTTAGTCACGTCTCAACTTCATAGTGCAGGCAACACTTAAATGACTAAGTCGGTTGTACGGTGTGGGATATTTTGCACATATTAGCTTAATATTTGTCTAATTGAGATTAACCATAACGACCAACCAGCGTTTGAGAGTTTATTTTTTAAAAATATCCAATGGATTAGATTTAAAATGTAAATAAGATGAGTGCCTGTTTGCATGCATGTCTGTAAGCGAATACCCCACTGTCATGACTGTTGTGTCATGTGCAGTTTCCAAACAGATAATTGAAGTTGGAAATGCAAAATTGTCTCATCCCGTGAAAAATTGATAATTTCATTCGCAAATTTAAAAAAATACTTTTAAATAAGATTTATATGCACAGGTCAAGCTGGTGGTAACCTTTATACCAATAAAGGAGGAGGTGTTAACCATTTATGCCTACCAAATGATCCAGAGAACGGCAAACCATATTCCTTTGTCAACGATGTTTTATATGGAGCAGAGTATGAAGTATCTAGTGGTAATAATCCCTCGGGTATGTCAGCAACACTTCACGACAAAGAAGTTGTATGTGCAGTATGTAGAAGAAAGCAGAAGTCTTCTGTTCTCATGATTCCAGGTATGTTGATCCTGTGAGAGTTGTTGAGTATCGACAGAATATAATGTGTTACACTATGATAAGACAGCACGAGTAATGAAATGCTGATATCCTCAAAATAAGTTTAACTGGCTTCAATTTTGAAACTCTTAATTATGTATTAATGTCAGGTTTATATCCTGTTTTTGGTATTCTAGTTACATAAGACCAATCTTTAAATCAGGAGATAAATTGAAACCAGAAAACTATCGTGGAATTGTCATAAACAATCGCTGTAAATTGCCTCCGATGAAAGAGGAGGCAATACAAGAAGGCGGGGGTCTGGGGGTTTTTCAAGAAAACAAATCAAGCTTTCTTGCAAATCCTGATACCACCGTGCGGGTTCCGGGTGGCGAATAGGCCCGCAGCAGCGCTAAGCTTGTCGGTAAAAGTCCACTAAAGAGCGCTCAGAAACCTGACATCGGGTCAGGTCGCTTTGCCCACAAAGCGACTGGGATGTCTGACATCGAGAGATGCAGGGTCGTCAGGAGATAATGCGGAAAACCTGACCGCAAACCATAGTGGTGCATCGTGTTGGGAAAAATGTCACGTTCCTCGCACGATCCTGCTGCAGGTTTCGGTAAGAGTAGGACTCGTAGGCTCCCCATGCAGGAGGCTAAATTGCCCGTCCTTACCCATCGCTCCTTTTTTCCAGTGGCAGTCAAAACTCTCCTACCCGATTTGCCTTGTGTCCCCATTTCCTCCACTTCATCATAATTTCGTGTTCATTTTATCACCACTTTCATGTTCATCTTCCGGATATAGCCAAAATCGTGTTGCTTGGGAGTAAAGCAATAACTAACTAACTAACTAACTAACTAACTAACTACAATCTAGTTAGAAACTATAAACAAAGATGTTCACTGCAAAGTTTTTATTAACAAGACCCATCACCAGGTGGTACTTTAAAGGCTATTGATATGCTTACGGCTAAGTCTTGAACCCTGAAAAATAAGGGAGCAAAAGCACGAAAAAAAATAGTGTTTCTTTTTGTATGGTGCACCCATAGAGTTATGATTTCCATAGAGTTATGATATATCATAAGTCCATGGCGCACCCCATGGTGAATGTGTTAAACTTCTTTCTCAGAAAAGGACCATAAGGATAAATATTGGACATATTGACTGGTTTTCATTGCTTATTTTAACATTCTTAAGTTAAATATTAAGACCGGTAACAACATTGCAAAAATTCACAAAGACACGTCGTGGTATTAGATCGAATTGAACGAAATTCCAGCAGTCAGTAAAAAGATAGACTGACAAACCGACAGACAAGTTAATTTCAGTAACTTAAACGGCAACATTTTATCAGAAAAAAAGATTTTTAACATAAGTATGATGTTATTTACAAATATATATAAAAATCTAGTGGTCACTTTCAAACTATACAGTCGGTCGACTATTTGCAGAACTTTTACGGAGTTATCAATTTCATTAGTTAAAATGCACCAGAGCCTAAAATCCTATAACCTATGAACGGTTTCACGGTAAAAGCCTCAATAAAGCTTAAAAGAACATTCTCAGTAGCAACCATCGGCATGATGCTTTTAAATATTTGCTACTGCTACTTAATAAGACCTTTGTTATTTTAGAATGAAAACTTTTAAAATTTTGAATGGAACAATCAAAATGATGTTTAAAGATAGATTCAAACATAAAATGGAGATATGAAGCAATCTTCCCTAAACCTTTTTTCTAGTTTTTTTTTTAAACTGAGGAGGCAGCTCCTCTGCCTCTATGTAATTTACGGCCTTGAATTAATTTATTTTAATTTAACAATAGCCTAGATAAACTATCCGATATACATGTAATACTTAATAATAGATTTATTGAATACCTAGAAGAGAATGATTTTATTCACGAGACTCAAATTTGCTTAAGTAAAAAGGCAAACACAACAGATCAATTTTTTAAAAACAAGAATATGTCCAAAAGACATAATGCCCCATCTCGCAACATTTATTTTTTTCCACAATCACTAAAGCATCAACATGGTTGCTATTAAAGCACTTGTCAGTCAGAAGGAATGGACTTTAACTTAACCATTCTTCTATAAGTGGTCATTCATGCGGAAAATATAGGTCACTGCCAGCATCCGAAGCATGCATTGCGCTAAGCATCACTAGGTGCACCTACCATACCAATATAGTTGATGTGGCACATGTCAGTAAAAAAGGAATGGTCTTTATCCATTCTTCTATAAGTGGTCATTCATGCGGAAAATATAGGTCACAGCCAGCATCCGAAGCATGCATTGTGCTTAGCATCACTAGGTGCACTTATCATAACAGTAGAGTAGATGTGGAACATGTCAGTAAGTGGGAATGGAGTTTAACCAGTCTTCTTTAAGAGGCCATCCTTGTGGAAAATAAAGGTCACATCCAGCATCCGAAGCATGCATTGTGCTAAGCATCACGATGTGCACCTACAATACCTATTTGGTTGGTATGGCTCTTGTCAGTAAGGAGGAATGGACTTTAACCTTTCTTCTATAAGTGGTCATTCGTGCGGAAAATATAGGTCACATCCAGCATCCGAAGCATGCATTGTGCTAAGCATCACTAGGTGCACCTACTATACCAATTTGGTTACTATGGCATTTGTCAGCAAGAAAAAATGGACTTTAACCATTCTTCTCTAAGTGGTCATTCATGCGGAAAATATAGGTCACTGCCAGCATCCGAAGCATGCTTTGTGCTTAGCATCACTAGGTGCACATACCATACCAATATGGTTGATGTAGCACTTGTCAGTTCGAGGGAATAGACTTTAACCATTTTTCTGCACATGATCATTCATGCAGAAAATATAGGTCACATCCAGCATCCGAAGCATGCAATGTTCTTATCATCACTAGATGCACCAACCATACCAATATGATTGATGTGGCATTTGTCAGTTAGTGCAAATTTGGAAATATGGGATTTGGGACGGACATCCGAACGGACGGACGAACGGACGGACGAACGGACGGAAGGACGAACGGACGGACAAACGGACGGACGAACAGACCCGAACACTATATGCCCCTCTACTTTCGTAGATGGGGCATAAAAATATTCACAGCTTTAAGAATTGAAAACACAGGAAAATTTAATGAAGCTAGTAACAACTTGATCAGATTAAGTATTAAGGCATGTTTTAAAATGTGTAGTGATTTAAAATCTGATAGCTCTAATGTTAAACTATTTCTTCATTCATTTGATCATTGTATAAAGCCTAATTTGGTGTATGGTTGTGAAAACTGGGGTGTTTCAAATGTAACTGAAAAAAAAGGAAATCTCTATCATTGTATGACAATATATAAAGATTGGGAAGCAGAAAAGCTTAATATAAAGTTCTGCTAATATGTTTTAGGGGTTTCAAAACAATGGATGTACAAATATTGGTGTATTATGTGGTTTAAAACAATACCCCTTATATAGACATTATTAAACAGTTTTTATTGAACTTGAATGTACTCCCAGATAGTTATTGCAATCTGCATACAATGAGTATAAAACAATCTTAAGTTTGGCAGTAACTGGAACTCCACATTATTTTTATATTGTAATGAAAACTTAACCTGGAAT
>CAXARO010000538.1:0-23522 GCA_963971305.1 Arcuatula senhousia | reverse complement strand
GCAGATGGAATGTTGCAAAACAAGAAGGGAAATTGACGATTGGAAAGTTGAAGTCATCACTTTTATCATAGAGCTTTGTTGGTAGTTTTCCTTAAGAGCTTTGTTGACAGTTTCAATTCCTAAATGCATATCTAAATATGAAGCAGCTTTCCTAGAAAAAAGGCTTTTATTTTTTTTGGTCATTTTTTTTTATTGCAATCAACTGAAAAGTACACTACAATTCTATACTATGTGACCTTTTTCTCTTTTACTTTAACATTTTTTTTACTTCCAACTCAAGTGTTTGATATATTATTAATACATATGAATGTACAAACTTAACTTATTTTATAAGTTTAATGGGCTCACCACAGGGTTGGCAAAGTATTGACCGCCCGGGTTTTCCCACCCGGGAAAACCCGGGTTTTCCCGGGCTGGGCAATACCCTTAAAATCATCAAAGTGGGCAATACTGGGTAATAAGAATTTATTCATGAAAAAATTCCTATTTAATAGTATTATATGCTTCAAAATTTTTCCTCATCTACAAAATTCATTAATTATTTGTATTTGACATTACTTTTCATGCATTACTTTCAATAATTTGTATATTTGCACTACTTTTTTGCTATAATTTTTTTCACTGTCATTACAATTTTGACAATCATGACAATACATGTTGTTAAATCTATGCTAATTATTTATGAAACCTCAGGCTATAAAACAAAACAGAATTTTGAAACCATATACATGAAAAGATTAAATAAGGATTAGTAATCAAAACATCATAATTTTGTCTAATTGTTAATAGGTAGGGCTTGTGTATTTATAAGAATGAGACATACATGTACATGAACGTCGCTGCAGACCTATATATAGGTATAGTCACGACGTTAAACTCCTCAGTCAGTCATGTACATGCATTAAAAAAACATTGAACTTGTATAAGGCCATATCAGGTTATTTATAGATCATTTTGCATTTCTATACATGGAAAAATTATCACATATATATACTACATGTATATCTTTTTGATTAAATTTTAATCTTTCACTCTCTAAATCTGTTTTTAATAGTGTTTTCGTTTAGATTTTACTAAAAAGTGTACATACACCTTGGGACATCTTAATACTGATTGTTGTGTAGGTATTTGATGATATTTTAATAAGAAAAAACTTATTACCCAGTAATGCCCAGTATTGCCCAATAAAACCCAGTAAAACCTGGGTTTTCCCAGTATTTCCCGCTGGGCTGGGAAATACTCTTAAAACCCGGGTTTTTGCCAACCCTGGCTCACCAACAACTAAATTATGCTGTTTCCTACGCATGTCAAGTCCACTGCATGGTCACATTTGAAACCGTTACAAGTAACGCTTATACATGTATTAGATATATTTTTAAAAAATAAAATTATTATAAATTCATAAATTATCATGACGAAACACAGATTCTAGACCGGACAATACATTTAGTTAAGTGGAGCACACTTATCAGAATAATTGATCTATAAAGAAACCCCCGCTGATGCCCAATAATGGACTGAACCAGTTAAATATAGCTACAGAATATAAGTGTGTATTATGATTATATGCTTGTTTTGATCCCTATGATTATGACATAAATATCGTAATATTTAACTTTATATCACTGATTGATAGAATTTTAATTAACTATTAAATGTAGATCTAGGTATACACATTTGTTAGTGTACTGTACAAAAGTTTATAAATAATCATGACAGAACACAGACTCCAACCTTTGATATTTATCTGGTTATTAAGACCGACACTTATCAGTCGTGAAATTTGAAAACGGGTACGGGTCCAAACGAAATCATACTAGGGATATTCCGATTAGTAATCGGAATCATTCGGCTATTTCCGCTGCCCGGAAGCGTCTTCAATTTCGATGCATCGATCATTTAAATGTTTTGAAAGTTTCGGAATCCAATGAGTGTTTTACAAGCGCTGTTTATACAGAGATCTCCATGTAGTTGCTTCAGGTAAATGCAAGGGAAATAATAAGGAATGGATGATTTTTCTGATGTCAATAAGAAACCATAAAAAGTCTGATTTCGCGGACATGCCTTTAAATATCAGGTTAGTCTTTTGACAGATGCTAGATTTTGTTTTCAGCTTTGATGTTATCTATTTTTCTTTGTTATTTCTGCAGTCCTTTTTTCCAAATCAGATGTTGAAAATCGTTGTAATATGAGAAAGACATTGCCTTAAAAGCTCGCGTAGATACAAAAATATAATCTATTCCATTGATAATTTCGAATAATGCCTGGGACGAGATAATTTGGGACGAAGTATTACTATTTCCCGCAATTTTTCAGCACGCGCAGACTTTTTCGAAAACTTCCGAAAATCGAATGTTTCCGGTGACAGAATTTATTTTCAACCATCGTATTTTGAGTCTCGTGCAATTTGGCAGACTCTCTACAATAGTGAGCTCGCTACGCTCGCATATAATGGCGTAAACGTCTTGCCATATCGACAATTTTTTGTCGGAATGAAATTCAACTTTCAGTGGTCAATTGCTTCTAGATATTTCACTTTTAAACGACCAATTTATAAAAAATAGATATATTTGAATGTAATTTAGTGTAGTTTTCAAAGAAAAACACATATTTTTTAGATCTGAAGAAAATGACAATTGTGTTTACAAAATAGCCGTTTGTTTACAAACGCCATTTATTTTTAGTATGGCCCACCCATCTATGTGTGTCTACACATGAACATGGTAGATGAACATGTCAAGATGGAAGAGTGAAAGGCAATTTTAAGAGGAAAGATTTGGAACTGGAATTCCTTAAGTTCATGCAACAGTTGCAAAGTCATTCATTGTATCAAAGAGGCAATCAAATTGGTACTAATTAATATAAAATTCAAATTAATACATTATTCACATGATTCAAGGAACATCAAGGACAACAACAATATACAGAAACACTGAACACAATACATGTATCTACATGTATCAAGGACAACAACAATATACAGAAACATTGAACACAATAATAATAATAATAATAATAATAAAGTCTTTATTTAAAGAGGGTAACACAGTTAGTAATACAACTAATCTTCCCTGAGGCCCTCATGCAAACAAAATAAAACAAAATGATAAACACAATATGATTACAAACATAAAAGCATGATATTGAATACATAAATGAATTAATAACAATCATGACTTATGCTACGTTTCTACCATTTCCTTCAAACAGATACTTTTTAACATCATACTTAAAATGGAGGGTGTTATGTGTGTTTTTAATATCATTAGGAAGTTTATTCCATAACAAAGATCCTGAATACTTAAAAGATTGTTTGTAAAATTCAGCTTTAGGTTTAGGGATAACAAGATGACCTCCTGAAACATTTCTTAAGACATAAGGATTGTTCTGTGATAAATATTCAAATTTATTGATTAAGTACTCTGGACCCTCCCCTTTTAATAATTTATGAAGTAGTAAATACTTGTGATACTTAATTCTTGAATATATTGTCATTATGCCAAGTTGTTTGAAAAGAGGCTCAGATGGTGCAAGTGGATCAACATTAAGTATTATTCTTGCAGCTCTTTTTTGTAATTTTAATATTCTTTCTAGACTTTCATTATTACAACTTCCCCAAACAACACAGCAGTAATCAATAAGAGGCAAAATATATCCATTATAAAAAGTTTTTCGTGCTTCTAAAGTAAGGTATGACTTGATTTTTGATAATAAGAAGATTCTAGATGAAATGCTTTTACAAACAGCATCAATCTGTTCTTTCCAGTGAAGGTTTTCATCTATTTTTACCCCCAAAACTTTTTCACAGGATGAATTCATAAGATGTTGTGAAAAAAGTTTTAGTTCAGGTTGAAGATTTTGACTTAACAATTTCTGTTTTGTCCCAATAACCATACATTTTGATTTATTAGAATTTATATACATATTATTTTCTTTACACCAATTTTCTATCACATTTAATTCTTTTTGCATCTCAATTTGCAAGGTTTGGGTGTTCTTTCCAGCTAAATGTAGGGTTGTATCATCTGCATAAAGGTCAGCCATACATTTATCCAGATATAGAGGTAAATCCTTTATGAATAATACAAACAGTAGGGGGCCTAATATGGATCCTTGGGGGACACCAAATTTAACTTCTTGCTTACTTGAGAAAACATTACATAATTTTACTTGTTGAGTCCTGGAAGATAAGTATGACTTGAAAAAATTGACAGAATCTGAGGAAAACCTATATGCTTCAAGCTTTCTGCATAGAACGTTATGATCAACAACATCAAAAGCCTTTTTAAAATCAACAAAAACTGCAAGGTTAACATTGCCTTCATTCATTTCTTGTAACCATGTATCAATCATATTAATAAGAGCAGTTTGGCATGAATGATTTGATCTAAATCCTGATTGAGCAGGGTGTAATAGTTTAAATTTTGATAAGAATATTGTCATGTGATGAGCAACATGTCTTTCAACATGTATCTACATGTATAAATTGTACATGGGAATGCATTGTATTCTGAAAGATTACCTTCTTTATCTGAAGTACAGAAGCATGAAAATGAATAAACAGTATCTAATTTATATTAAAAATGTACAAGAATAAACACCATAAAGTGGTAATTATAAATGTACATCGTTTATGTACATACATGTACATGTTCTTTATTGAACCAGGTTTTATTGTGATAGTGAAAATATTTAGTTCGGTAGTGATTTGTTTTTAATTTATTAATATATATTTTTTTAAAGAAGTGCTTTGATTTTTTTATGTTTCAGGTATCAAGAAGTGTCTATCAAAATGTTTACATCCCAATCAGATGGACTAGTACTGGAAGAAACATATTTGAAGTCTTTGATTTTTTTTCTTTCACAACTTAAAGATATATTATCAGTATAGTCACTGATGCTGGTTTTTCAAAAAAACCCAACTATTTTTCTTATGCCAATGATACAAAAAATATACCACAAGGTGTGCAAACTTTTAAAGAAAGAAGGAAAAGACACTTTTTAAAGGTTTATAATAAAAACTGAAACTCAAAGGGATGTTCATGTCATGTATTTAGTTTAAAATCAGTTGCTGCTACATGTATGTCATGTTTGTTTAAGTCAAAGTATCAAACTGGTCCAGGTGTGTTGATAAAGAGTGTTAAACATGCACACACACACACACACCTAAAGTATCAAACAGCTGTCAATAAAATGATTTACTAGTATTCTGTTATGCTGTTTATTCATATTTCAAAGAATAACCTCTCATTAGCAACCATTCTATCAAAATAATTGCAAGGTTATGAGAATCAAAAGCAAAGTACTGGTAACAAATATTTAAAGCCAAACTTCAATACCTCTTAGCATCTGTATAAGAAAATATACAAATTTATCACAAAGGTAAAAAAATATATAGGCCGTGCTATTTTACATCAAGTTATGCATTTCTTCTTTATATGAATCCCAATAAGTCCCTTTGAAATTGTAAAATAAGTATTTGTCTTGGAATGTTAACTACTGGTTCCTTAAGCTACATGTTGTAACCCAAATTGTTCTAGAAATTAGGGAAGTGATTTAGTCTTCATGGAGTCTCTAGTCTATACTATACTGAAAATTATTGCAGATTATAAATACCAAAATGGGTAAGTTGGTTATTCAGTATATGCATATTTCAAGGAGTAACATCTCTTCAGCAGCATTCAAATCAAAACATTGGAAGGTAAAAAAAACAATTTTGAACAATAAAAAAGGAATGTGTCCATGGGACACAGAATCCCCCGCTAGGCTCCATACAGAAAGTAGATGCCCCTGAAAGTTGCTAAGGACGTACAGTTTGTCATACTGAACCATCCTACCAAGTTTCAAATCATGCCCATGTAAACTTTCTGAGAAAAGTTTGACGGGAATTTTCAAGTTGATTTTTATATCGCCCTAGTCACAAACAGGAAGTAGATGTCCGACAGGTCTCGAAATCACTTAAGACGTATAGTTTGTCATACTGAACATTCCTACAAGGTTTCAAATAATTCTCATGTACGGTTCCTGAGAAAAGCTTGACGGAAATATTCAAAGTCATGTTCACATATTTTCACATTGGCCTAAGTCCTAAACAGGAAGTAGATGTCCGAAAGGTCTCAAAATCGTTTAGGACGTATAGCTTGTTATACTGAACCATCCTACCAAGTTTAAAATCATTCTCATATACGGTTCATTTCCTGAGAAAACCTTGACGGAAATTCGTACGGACGGACATTGAGTAAAACTTAATCCCACCTCCCCCGACATGTCGTCGCGGGGGCATAAAAAGTGCTCAAAACGAAAATAGTTCAAACTGTTGAACAGGAACATATCGAAAAATTTTCTTAAGGGCATATTTGGAAACATGGAATCATGCCATGTTTTATTCATGGGATATGAGATATTTGAAGCAAAATTGTAGGAAGAAGGTTGTATCATCTCAGTGACTCAGTGATGGTGCAACTGCTGAATAGTGTAAAACTGCATATAATTTGCATATACATACTATGCTGGTCCTAGACTTAAAGTGTGCATGTTCGTATATAGGTTTGTATCAATATGATATCAACCTTAAGTTCTATGAATCATTTATTTTTAGCTCACCTGATCAGAATGGTCATATTATGAGCTAATTTTATCATTAGGCACATGTCTTTAGGCGTCCGTTAAATTTTCTTTTTAAAAATCTTCTCTGAAACTACTGAAGGTATTGCTTTCAAACTTTATACACTTGGTCAAAAGGGGTTCTGGTACTTTAAAGGATAAAAATAGCTTTTATCATGTGTTTGTCCTAAAGTATGACAACTATTGCATACAGAGAAAACTGTTGCTGACTTAAACCTTTCTTTCATTAAATTGAACAGAAGTCTCTTTTGGATCAAAGTTGTCAAATATCCCCTTACAGTGGTTAAGGCCCTTTCAAGTTAAAAAATGGCGTTTTTCACGTTTTTTGCTAAAAAAAATGTCGGAATAGTATTTCAGACGAAAAAACTGTTGCTTTCTTAAACCTTCAGCACATTAGGCTCAACAAAAGACTTCATTCGGTTGATGTCGGATGACTCATTATAGAAGACTTATGGCTTGAGGACCAGGTGAGCGATTCAGGCTCATTGGAGCCTCTTGTTAAATTTTACCTTGAAAACCGTAAGTTCTAGAGGGAAAGTCAGCATTGCAAAAATGTTTAGCTACAAAGTGATTTTAGGGTCAAAAGGGTTCTCCCCCTGTAAATGTTTTCCATCAGTTTAAGCCTGTTTGATTGGGGGGACTTTGTAATCGTGTTCTTTTTTCTATATTGTTTAATTTTGATTCTATCCTAACTAATTTCTTTAATGTTACTTACCAAATATGTTGCACTCTGGGTTAGAGACTCTTGTTTTGGTTATTTGCCTGATAAAAGAGACTTGTGTGGTTCAGCTGAATGCTTTATGATTGGTCCTGGAAGTCTCCTCGGCTAAGAAACCTAATACATGTTGTATCCATCTAGATACAAGCATACATAATTCATTAAAGCAAAACCTTGAAACGTTCAACAGAAGATATTTTATAGAAATAATATCCGTGGCTATTTTGTATGCCACATCTACGAAAGTAAGGGGCATATAGTGTTCGGGTCCGTTAGTCCGTCCATCCCAAATGTTGCAGGCGTATGATGTATTATGGGCATTTCAGCAGCATTTTGTAAACTATCAATAATACGAGTATATTAAAACAGCAAACATGTTAAACTAAAGATATTTAGGTAGTCCGTTTATTTTTATGTTGGTCTCGGATTAGAAAAGACTGGTGCAGATATGGTATTTTTCTTATAATGAATTTGCCCATTTTTTTTTAACAGAATTCCGGTCCTGATATGATTATATATCTCTGAAAAAACCTGTATGGTCCAGTGGCGCTTTTTGAACCCCACTTGAGCTTATTTGTAACTGGGGGTCTGTTACGATGTTACAGAGACCACAGATCGAGTATTTACATTATATAAAAAATCTCAGTTGCATGAGTCATGAGTTTCATGGATAATTGAGATCTTCAATACCCACTATATATCTCATTCATTCTTCTTATTATCAAATAAGCCTAAGTTTATAACAGTATACTAACTAATTAAATAGAAAAAATGAGATCTATATCCGTGGAAAAGGTGCATGCGACACAGCTCACATGCACAGCACATCACAGTTAACATGGTTAAAGTCAATGAAAAACCGCCAGAAGCCTTCTACGAGGCTAGTAATAGGTCCAAGGTCTACTTGCATATGATTCCAATAAAGTCATGTATTATTTTTTTCAAGTTGAACTTCGCATTGTCACAACAGGCTATATGTATAAATTGTTCACAAATCACACACCAGGATCGTTCCTATGTGGTATTGCATGCTGCAGCAGCCGACATTGCATAGTAAGGCAACGCGAGACATGTTATCAGAAGACGCGATAAAAAGGGGGGATATAATATTGGCCTTCTATGAGCCCCTTGTTCATTAATAGTTGTTTGTTGTAATGATATTTTTAAAAATCCTAAATAAGATGAAAGTGTATTTAAACGTTCCCGATGATTTATTTTTTAGTTTTTATTTCTATTTTTCTCAGTGATTCAATTTTCAGGATTAGCCTGAGATAATAATTTTCTCAGGATTTACCTATCAAACGCACCATCTACTACGTCAGAGAAAGTGTGTGCACATATACAATGTCAATATTTGCATATGACCTTACGCAGCTCATAGGAACCAATGAATTTAGCGAATCAATCCAGATCAAGTTCTCCCAACTTATATTATTTTTATGTAGAGTCTAGAAAATTCCGAATAGAAATCTTATAGACATCTTTTCATTCATTTCTCTCCCCTAAACTTATTACCCCTGGTTGCTTTGAATCTAGATGCTTGGGCCCTTGAGCCCGAGCAATAAGGTTAAGAATATTTACTTCCTAATTGTATGACAAGACCAACCATTTTATCGCAGTTTAAAAAAGAATAAAGAAACATGATTATATATTGATTTATCTTTTAAATTCTTTTCTTATATACTGTACATACATCTTTAAAATGTTTGTTGATTGAATAACCATTTTTGAATATTTGTAAATGAATACACGATACCAATCTTTATCTTCAGTTTTCAGCGTCAATTATGGGATAAGGTTTTTTTTTTGGGTGGGGGGGGAGATATTAAAAGGTATTTAATTTTCGAATTCAAATATACGAAAAGTAACCCTATCCCTTCCCCGAGGATAGTAATTTTTACTAATTTTTTATCGAATACATGTTCGGACGGGGGTTTGCATGTAATTACCTATGTCAGTCCGTACTACTTTTTGATGTGTTTTTTTTTAAGAAACAATTTATTACCATATGAAAAATAAAGGTAATAACAAGATAACTAACTTGGAGATCCAATCTCAAATGTCTAAGAATTGAAAAGACAAAAAAAAAAAAAAGAAAGATATACCAGAGAAATTGAAGATCAAAATGGTCCTGACTTAGTACAGGATTTCAAAAGAAATGGTAAATTATGATATATAAACATAAATGATCGTCCCTTTTTTACCATTATATATAGCAAATAAAAAGTTAGAAAACTTGCATAGAAAATGATTGAAACATATATCTATGTCATACACAAGGGTCAACATGTTTAACTTCCGGGTCGGCATCCTCTAAAAAAGTTCTAAAAAAGTAAAACAGTAAATCAAGATATTCAACGCATCCCTTGAAATTGAATAAATGAAAAAGTGCAAATGCAAAATAAACATATTTATTTTAGACTTATAAATATTTTTTCTTCAAAACTATCAACATCTTAAGGGGACTTTTTTCAATGCGTGAAAAGTCAAATATAAAAGAAACATCCCAAAAGCTCGGGCCAAACTTTGCCGTAGGGGCTAAGCATAGGCAGTACCAAGACGAAGGGTTATATGGCCAGGGGGACCCTACTTTGACCATGGATTGTGGAACAATGAAAAATTTACCCAGCTGGGGATTTTGGGAATGGAATATGCTAGCATAGAGCTAGCAAATCCCAAAAGCTCGGGCCAAACTTTGCCGTAGGGGCTAAGCATAGGCAGTACCAAGACGAAGGGTTATATGGCCAGGGGGACCCTACTTTGACCATGGATTGTGGAACAATGAAAAATTTACCCAGCTGGGGATTTTGGGAATGGAATATGCTAGCATAGAGCTAGCAAATCCCAAAAGCTCGGGCCAAACTTTGCCGTAGGGGCTAAGCATAGGCAGTACCAAGACGAAGGGTTATATGGCCAGGGGGACCCTACTTTGACCATGGATTGTGGAACAATGAAAAATTTACCCAGCTGGGGATTTTGGGAATGGAATATGCTAGCATAGAGCTAGCAAATCCCAAAAGCTCGGGCCAAACTGCCGTAGGGGCTAAGCATAGGCAGTACCAAGACGAAGGGTTATATGGCCAGGGGGACCCTACTTTGACCATGGATTGTGGAACAATGAAAAATTTACCCAGCTGGGGATTTTGGGAATGGAATATGCTAGCATAGAGCTAGCAAATCCCAAAAGCTCGGGCCAAACTTTGCCGTAGGGGCTAAGCATAGGCAGTACCAAGACGAAGGGTTATATGGCCAGGGGGACCCTACTTTGACCATGGATTGTGGAACAATGAAAAATTTACCCAGCTGGGGATTTTGGGAATGGAATATGCTAGCATAGAGCTAGCAAATCCCAAAAGCTCGGGCCAAACTTTGCCGTAGGGGCTAAGCATAGGCAGTACCAAGACGAAGGGTTATATGGCCAGGGGGACCCTACTTTGACCATGGATTGTGGAACAATGAAAAATTTACCCAGCTGGGGATTTTGGGAATGGAATATGCTAGCATAGAGCTAGCAAATCCCAAAAGCTCGGGCCAAACTTTGCCGTAGGGGCTAAGCATAGGCAGTACCAAGACGAAGGGTTATATGGCCAGGGGGACCCTACTTTGACCATGGATTGTGGAACAATGAAAAATTTACCCAGCTGGGGATTTTGGGAATGGAATATGCTAGCATAGAGCTAGCAAATCCCAAAAGCTCGGGCCAAACTTTGCCGTAGGGGCTAAGCATAGGCAGTACCAAGACGAAGGGTTATATGGCCAGGGGGACCCTACTTTGACCATGGATTGTGGAACAATGAAAAATTTACCCAGCTGGGGATTTTGGGAATGGAATATGCTAGCATAGAGCTAGCAAATCCCAAAAGCTCGGGCCAAACTTTGCCGTAGGGGCTAAGCATAGGCAGTACCAAGACGAAGGGTTATATGGCCAGGGGGACCCTACTTTGACCATGGATTGTGGAACAATGAAAAATTTACCCAGCTGGGGATTTTGGGAATGGAATATGCTAGCATAGAGCTAGCAAATCCCAAAAGCTCGGGCCAAACTTTGCCGTAGGGGCTAAGCATAGGCAGTACCAAGACGAAGGGTTATATGGCCAGGGGGACCCTACTTTGACCATGGATTGTGGAACAATGAAAAATTTACCCAGCTGGGGATTTTGGGAATGGAATATGCTAGCATAGAGCTAGCAAATCCCAAAAGCTCGGGCCAAACTTTGCCGTAGGGGCTAAG
This sequence comes from Arcuatula senhousia, assembly GCA_963971305.1. NCBI lineage: Eukaryota > Metazoa > Mollusca > Bivalvia > Mytilida > Mytilidae > Arcuatula > Arcuatula senhousia. Next base: position 11,949 of record CAXARO010000538.1, on the reverse strand, counting down.
CATAGGCAGTACCAAGACGAAGGGTTATATGGCCAGGGGGACCCTACTTTGACCATGGATTGTGGAACAATGAAAAATTTACCCAGCTGGGGATTTTGGGAATGGAATATGCTAGCATAGAGCTAGCAAATCCCAAAAGCTCGGGCCAAACTTTGCCGTAGGGGCTAAGCATAGGCAGTACCAAGACGAAGGGTTATATGGCCAGGGGGACCCTACTTTGACCATGGATTGTGGAACAATGAAAAATTTACCCAGCTGGGGATTTTGGGAATGGAATATGCTAGCATAGAGCTAGCAAATCCCAAAAGCTCGGGCCAAACTTGCCGTAGGGGCTAAGCATAGGCAGTACCAAGACGAAGGGTTATATGGCCAGGGGGACCCTACTTTGACCATGGATTGTGGAACAATGAAAAATTTACCCAGCTGGGGATTTTGGGAATGGAATATGCTAGCATAGAGCTAGCAAATCCCAAAAGCTCGGGCCAAACTTTGCCGTAGGGGCTAAGCATAGGCAGTACCAAGACGAAGGGTTATATGGCCAGGGGGACCCTACTTTGACCATGGATTGTGGAACAATGAAAAATTTACCCAGCTGGGGATTTTGGGAATGGAATATGCTAGCATAGAGCTAGCAAATCCCAAAAGCTCGGGCCAAACTTTGCCGTAGGGGCTAAGCATAGGCAGTACCAAGACGAAGGGTTATATGGCCAGGGGGACCCTACTTTGACCATGGATTGTGGAACAATGAAAAATTTACCCAGCTGGGGATTTTGGGAATGGAATATGCTAGCATAGAGCTAGCAAATCCCAAAAGCTCGGGCCAAACTTTGCCGTAGGGGCTAAGCATAGGCAGTACCAAGACGAAGGGTTATATGGCCAGGGGGACCCTACTTTGACCATGGATTGTGGAACAATGAAAAATTTACCCAGCTGGGGATTTTGGGAATGGAATATGCTAGCATAGAGCTAGCAAATCCCAAAAGCTCGGGCCAAACTTTGCCGTAGGGGCTAAGCATAGGCAGTACCAAGACGAAGGGTTATATGGCCAGGGGGACCCTACTTTGACCATGGATTGTGGAACAATGAAAAATTTACCCAGCTGGGGATTTTGGGAATGGAATATGCTAGCATAGAGCTAGCAAATCCCAAAAGCTCGGGCCAAACTTTGCCGTAGGGGCTAAGCATAGGCAGTACCAAGACGAAGGGTTATATGGCCAGGGGGACCCTACTTTGACCATGGATTGTGGAACAATGAAAAATTTACCCAGCTGGGGATTTTGGGAATGGAATATGCTAGCATAGAGCTAGCAAATCCCAAAAGCTCGGGCCAAACTTTGCCGTAGGGGCTAAGCATAGGCAGTACCAAGACGAAGGGTTATATGGCCAGGGGGACCCTACTTTGACCATGGATTGTGGAACAATGAAAAATTTACCCAGCTGGGGATTTTGGGAATGGAATATGCTAGCATAGAGCTAGCAAATCCCAAAAGCTCGGGCCAAACTTTGCCGTAGGGGCTAAGCATAGGCAGTACCAAGACGAAGGGTTATATGGCCAGGGGGACCCTACTTTGACCATGGATTGTGGAACAATGAAAAATTTACCCAGCTGGGGATTTTGGGAATGGAATATGCTAGCATAGAGCTAGCAAATCCCAAAAGCTCGGGCCAAACTTTGCCGTAGGGGCTAAGCATAGGCAGTACCAAGACGAAGGGTTATATGGCCAGGGGGACCCTACTTTGACCATGGATTGTGGAACAATGAAAAATTTACCCAGCTGGGGATTTTGGGAATGGAATATGCTAGCATAGAGCTAGCAAATCCCAAAAGCTCGGGCCAAACTTTGCCGTAGGGGCTAAGCATAGGCAGTACCAAGACGAAGGGTTATATGGCCAGGGGGACCCTACTTTGACCATGGATTGTGGAACAATGAAAAATTTACCCAGCTGGGGATTTTGGGAATGGAATATGCTAGCATAGAGCTAGCAAATCCCAAAAGCTCGGGCCAAACTTTGCCGTAGGGGCTAAGCATAGGCAGTACCAAGACGAAGGGTTATATGGCCAGGGGGACCCTACTTTGACCATGGATTGTGGAACAATGAAAAATTTACCCAGCTGGGGATTTTGGGAATGGAATATGCTAGCATAGAGCTAGCAAATCCCAAAAGCTCGGGCCAAACTTTGCCGTAGGGGCTAAGCATAGGCAGTACCAAGACGAAGGGTTATATGGCCAGGGGGACCCTACTTTGACCATGGATTGTGGAACAATGAAAAATTTACCCAGCTGGGGATTTTGGGAATGGAATATGCTAGCATAGAGCTAGCAAATCCCAAAAGCTCGGGCCAAACTTTGCCGTAGGGGCTAAGCATAGGCAGTACCAAGACGAAGGGTTATATGGCCAGGGGGACCCTACTTTGACCATGGATTGTGGAACAATGAAAAATTTACCCAGCTGGGGATTTTGGGAATGGAATATGCTAGCATAGAGCTAGCAAATCCCAAAAGCTCGGGCCAAACTTTGCCGTAGGGGCTAAGCATAGGCAGTACCAAGACGAAGGGTTATATGGCCAGGGGGACCCTACTTTGACCATGGATTGTGGAACAATGAAAAATTTACCCAGCTGGGGATTTTGGGAATGGAATATGCTAGCATAGAGCTAGCAAATCCCAAAAGCTCGGGCCAAACTTTGCCGTAGGGGCTAAGCATAGGCAGTACCAAGACGAAGGGTTATATGGCCAGGGGGACCCTACTTTGACCATGGATTGTGGAACAATGAAAAATTTACCCAGCTGGGGATTTTGGGAATGGAATATGCTAGCATAGAGCTAGCAAATCCCAAAAGCTCGGGCCAAACTTTGCCGTAGGGGCTAAGCATAGGCAGTACCAAGACGAAGGGTTATATGGCCAGGGGGACCCTACTTTGACCATGGATTGTGGAACAATGAAAAATTTACCCAGCTGGGGATTTTGGGAATGGAATATGCTAGCATAGAGCTAGCAAATCCCAAAAGCTCGGGCCAAACTTTGCCGTAGGGGCTAAGCATAGGCAGTACCAAGACGAAGGGTTATATGGCCAGGGGGACCCTACTTTGACCATGGATTGTGGAACAATGAAAAATTTACCCAGCTGGGGATTTTGGGAATGGAATATGCTAGCATAGAGCTAGCAAATCCCAAAAGCTCGGGCCAAACTTTGCCGTAGGGGCTAAGCATAGGCAGTACCAAGACGAAGGGTTATATGGCCAGGGGGACCCTACTTTGACCATGGATTGTGGAACAATGAAAAATTTACCCAGCTGGGGATTTTGGGAATGGAATATGCTAGCATAGAGCTAGCAAATCCCAAAAGCTCGGGCCAAACTTTGCCGTAGGGGCTAAGCATAGGCAGTACCAAGACGAAGGGTTATATGGCCAGGGGGACCCTACTTTGACCATGGATTGTGGAACAATGAAAAATTTACCCAGCTGGGGATTTTGGGAATGGAATATGCTAGCATAGAGCTAGCAAATCCCAAAAGCTCGGGCCAAACTTTGCCGTAGGGGCTAAGCATAGGCAGTACCAAGACGAAGGGTTATATGGCCAGGGGGACCCTACTTTGACCATGGATTGTGGAACAATGAAAAATTTACCCAGCTGGGGATTTTGGGAATGGAATATGCTAGCATAGAGCTAGCAAATCCCAAAAGCTCGGGCCAAACTTTGCCGTAGGGGCTAAGCATAGGCAGTACCAAGACGAAGGGTTATATGGCCAGGGGGACCCTACTTTGACCATGGATTGTGGAACAATGAAAAATTTACCCAGCTGGGGATTTTGGGAATGGAATATGCTAGCATAGAGCTAGCAAATCCCAAAAGCTCGGGCCAAACTTTGCCGTAGGGGCTAAGCATAGGCAGTACCAAGACGAAGGGTTATATGGCCAGGGGGACCCTACTTTGACCATGGATTGTGGAACAATGAAAAATTTACCCAGCTGGGGATTTTGGGAATGGAATATGCTAGCATAGAGCTAGCAAATCCCAAAAGCTCGGGCCAAACTTTGCCGTAGGGGCTAAGCATAGGCAGTACCAAGACGAAGGGTTATATGGCCAGGGGGACCCTACTTTGACCATGGATTGTGGAACAATGAAAAATTTACCCAGCTGGGGATTTTGGGAATGGAATATGCTAGCATAGAGCTAGCAAATCCCAAAAGCTCGGGCCAAACTTTGCCGTAGGGGCTAAGCATAGGCAGTACCAAGACGAAGGGTTATATGGCCAGGGGGACCCTACTTTGACCATGGATTGTGGAACAATGAAAAATTTACCCAGCTGGGGATTTTGGGAATGGAATATGCTAGCATAGAGCTAGCAAATCCCAAAAGCTCGGGCCAAACTTTGCCGTAGGGGCTAAGCATAGGCAGTACCAAGACGAAGGGTTATATGGCCAGGGGGACCCTACTTTGACCATGGATTGTGGAACAATGAAAAATTTACCCAGCTGGGGATTTTGGGAATGGAATATGCTAGCATAGAGCTAGCAAATCCCAAAAGCTCGGGCCAAACTTTGCCGTAGGGGCTAAGCATAGGCAGTACCAAGACGAAGGGTTATATGGCCAGGGGGACCCTACTTTGACCATGGATTGTGGAACAATGAAAAATTTACCCAGCTGGGGATTTTGGGAATGGAATATGCTAGCATAGAGCTAGCAAATCCCAAAAGCTCGGGCCAAACTTTGCCGTAGGGGCTAAGCATAGGCAGTACCAAGACGAAGGGTTATATGGCCAGGGGGACCCTACTTTGACCATGGATTGTGGAACAATGAAAAATTTACCCAGCTGGGGATTTTGGGAATGGAATATGCTAGCATAGAGCTAGCAAATCCCAAAAGCTCGGGCCAAACTTTGCCGTAGGGGCTAAGCATAGGCAGTACCAAGACGAAGGGTTATATGGCCAGGGGGACCCTACTTTGACCATGGATTGTGGAACAATGAAAAATTTACCCAGCTGGGGATTTTGGGAATGGAATATGCTAGCATAGAGCTAGCAAATCCCAAAAGCTCGGGCCAAACTTTGCCGTAGGGGCTAAGCATAGGCAGTACCAAGACGAAGGGTTATATGGCCAGGGGGACCCTACTTTGACCATGGATTGTGGAACAATGAAAAATTTACCCAGCTGGGGATTTTGGGAATGGAATATGCTAGCATAGAGCTAGCAAATCCCAAAAGCTCGGGCCAAACTTTGCCGTAGGGGCTAAGCATAGGCAGTACCAAGACGAAGGGTTATATGGCCAGGGGGACCCTACTTTGACCATGGATTGTGGAACAATGAAAAATTTACCCAGCTGGGGATTTTGGGAATGGAATATGCTAGCATAGAGCTAGCAAATCCCAAAAGCTCGGGCCAAACTTTGCCGTAGGGGCTAAGCATAGGCAGTACCAAGACGAAGGGTTATATGGCCAGGGGGACCCTACTTTGACCATGGATTGTGGAACAATGAAAAATTTACCCAGCTGGGGATTTTGGGAATGGAATATGCTAGCATAGAGCTAGCAAATCCCAAAAGCTCGGGCCAAACTTTGCCGTAGGGGCTAAGCATAGGCAGTACCAAGACGAAGGGTTATATGGCCAGGGGGACCCTACTTTGACCATGGATTGTGGAACAATGAAAAATTTACCCAGCTGGGGATTTTGGGAATGGAATATGCTAGCATAGAGCTAGCAAATCCCAAAAGCTCGGGCCAAACTTTGCCGTAGGGGCTAAGCATAGGCAGTACCAAGACGAAGGGTTATATGGCCAGGGGGACCCTACTTTGACCATGGATTGTGGAACAATGAAAAATTTACCCAGCTGGGGATTTTGGGAATGGAATATGCTAGCATAGAGCTAGCAAATCCCAAAAGCTCGGGCCAAACTTTGCCGTAGGGGCTAAGCATAGGCAGTACCAAGACGAAGGGTTATATGGCCAGGGGGACCCTACTTTGACCATGGATTGTGGAACAATGAAAAATTTACCCAGCTGGGGATTTTGGGAATGGAATATGCTAGCATAGAGCTAGCAAATCCCAAAAGCTCGGGCCAAACTTTGCCGTAGGGGCTAAGCATAGGCAGTACCAAGACGAAGGGTTATATGGCCAGGGGGACCCTACTTTGACCATGGATTGTGGAACAATGAAAAATTTACCCAGCTGGGGATTTTGGGAATGGAATATGCTAGCATAGAGCTAGCAAATCCCAAAAGCTCGGGCCAAACTTTGCCGTAGGGGCTAAGCATAGGCAGTACCAAGACGAAGGGTTATATGGCCAGGGGGACCCTACTTTGACCATGGATTGTGGAACAATGAAAAATTTACCCAGCTGGGGATTTTGGGAATGGAATATGCTAGCATAGAGCTAGCAAATCCCAAAAGCTCGGGCCAAACTTTGCCGTAGGGGCTAAGCATAGGCAGTACCAAGACGAAGGGTTATATGGCCAGGGGGACCCTACTTTGACCATGGATTGTGGAACAATGAAAAATTTACCCAGCTGGGGATTTTGGGAATGGAATATGCTAGCATAGAGCTAGCAAATCCCAAAAGCTCGGGCCAAACTTTGCCGTAGGGGCTAAGCATAGGCAGTACCAAGACGAAGGGTTATATGGCCAGGGGGACCCTACTTTGACCATGGATTGTGGAACAATGAAAAATTTACCCAGCTGGGGATTTTGGGAATGGAATATGCTAGCATAGAGCTAGCAAATCCCAAAAGCTCGGGCCAAACTTTGCCGTAGGGGCTAAGCATAGGCAGTACCAAGACGAAGGGTTATATGGCCAGGGGGACCCTACTTTGACCATGGATTGTGGAACAATGAAAAATTTACCCAGCTGGGGATTTTGGGAATGGAATATGCTAGCATAGAGCTAGCAAATCCCAAAAGCTCGGGCCAAACTTTGCCGTAGGGGCTAAGCATAGGCAGTACCAAGACGAAGGGTTATATGGCCAGGGGGACCCTACTTTGACCATGGATTGTGGAACAATGAAAAATTTACCCAGCTGGGGATTTTGGGAATGGAATATGCTAGCATAGAGCTAGCAAATCCCAAAAGCTCGGGCCAAACTTTGCCGTAGGGGCTAAGCATAGGCAGTACCAAGACGAAGGGTTATATGGCCAGGGGGACCCTACTTTGACCATGGATTGTGGAACAATGAAAAATTTACCCAGCTGGGGATTTTGGGAATGGAATATGCTAGCATAGAGCTAGCAAATCCCAAAAGCTCGGGCCAAACTTTGCCGTAGGGGCTAAGCATAGGCAGTACCAAGACGAAGGGTTATATGGCCAGGGGGACCCTACTTTGACCATGGATTGTGGAACAATGAAAAATTTACCCAGCTGGGGATTTTGGGAATGGAATATGCTAGCATAGAGCTAGCAAATCCCAAAAGCTCGGGCCAAACTTTGCCGTAGGGGCTAAGCATAGGCAGTACCAAGACGAAGGGTTATATGGCCAGGGGGACCCTACTTTGACCATGGATTGTGGAACAATGAAAAATTTACCCAGCTGGGGATTTTGGGAATGGAATATGCTAGCATAGAGCTAGCAAATCCCAAAAGCTCGGGCCAAACTTTGCCGTAGGGGCTAAGCATAGGCAGTACCAAGACGAAGGGTTATATGGCCAGGGGGACCCTACTTTGACCATGGATTGTGGAACAATGAAAAATTTACCCAGCTGGGGATTTTGGGAATGGAATATGCTAGCATAGAGCTAGCAAATCCCAAAAGCTCGGGCCAAACTTTGCCGTAGGGGCTAAGCATAGGCAGTACCAAGACGAAGGGTTATATGGCCAGGGGGACCCTACTTTGACCATGGATTGTGGAACAATGAAAAATTTACCCAGCTGGGGATTTTGGGAATGGAATATGCTAGCATAGAGCTAGCAAATCCCAAAAGCTCGGGCCAAACTTTGCCGTAGGGGCTAAGCATAGGCAGTACCAAGACGAAGGGTTATATGGCCAGGGGGACCCTACTTTGACCATGGATTGTGGAACAATGAAAAATTTACCCAGCTGGGGATTTTGGGAATGGAATATGCTAGCATAGAGCTAGCAAATCCCAAAAGCTCGGGCCAAACTTTGCCGTAGGGGCTAAGCATAGGCAGTACCAAGACGAAGGGTTATATGGCCAGGGGGACCCTACTTTGACCATGGATTGTGGAACAATGAAAAATTTACCCAGCTGGGGATTTTGGGAATGGAATATGCTAGCATAGAGCTAGCAAATCCCAAAAGCTCGGGCCAAACTTTGCCGTAGGGGCTAAGCATAGGCAGTACCAAGACGAAGGGTTATATGGCCAGGGGGACCCTACTTTGACCATGGATTGTGGAACAATGAAAAATTTACCCAGCTGGGGATTTTGGGAATGGAATATGCTAGCATAGAGCTAGCAAATCCCAAAAGCTCGGGCCAAACTTTGCCGTAGGGGCTAAGCATAGGCAGTACCAAGACGAAGGGTTATATGGCCAGGGGGACCCTACTTTGACCATGGATTGTGGAACAATGAAAAATTTACCCAGCTGGGGATTTTGGGAATGGAATATGCTAGCATAGAGCTAGCAAATCCCAAAAGCTCGGGCCAAACTTTGCCGTAGGGGCTAAGCATAGGCAGTACCAAGACGAAGGGTTATATGGCCAGGGGGACCCTACTTTGACCATGGATTGTGGAACAATGAAAAATTTACCCAGCTGGGGATTTTGGGAATGGAATATGCTAGCATAGAGCTAGCAAATCCCAAAAGCTCGGGCCAAACTTTGCCGTAGGGGCTAAGCATAGGCAGTACCAAGACGAAGGGTTATATGGCCAGGGGGACCCTACTTTGACCATGGATTGTGGAACAATGAAAAATTTACCCAGCTGGGGATTTTGGGAATGGAATATGCTAGCATAGAGCTAGCAAATCCCAAAAGCTCGGGCCAAACTTTGCCGTAGGGGCTAAGCATAGGCAGTACCAAGACGAAGGGTTATATGGCCAGGGGGACCCTACTTTGACCATGGATTGTGGAACAATGAAAAATTTACCCAGCTGGGGATTTTGGGAATGGAATATGCTAGCATAGAGCTAGCAAATCCCAAAAGCTCGGGCCAAACTTTGCCGTAGGGGCTAAGCATAGGCAGTACCAAGACGAAGGGTTATATGGCCAGGGGGACCCTACTTTGACCATGGATTGTGGAACAATGAAAAATTTACCCAGCTGGGGATTTTGGGAATGGAATATGCTAGCATAGAGCTAGCAAATCCCAAAAGCTCGGGCCAAACTTTGCCGTAGGGGCTAAGCATAGGCAGTACCAAGACGAAGGGTTATATGGCCAGGGGGACCCTACTTTGACCATGGATTGTGGAACAATGAAAAATTTACCCAGCTGGGGATTTTGGGAATGGAATATGCTAGCATAGAGCTAGCAAATCCCAAAAGCTCGGGCCAAACTTTGCCGTAGGGGCTAAGCATAGGCAGTACCAAGACGAAGGGTTATATGGCCAGGGGGACCCTACTTTGACCATGGATTGTGGAACAATGAAAAATTTACCCAGCTGGGGATTTTGGGAATGGAATATGCTAGCATAGAGCTAGCAAATCCCAAAAGCTCGGGCCAAACTTTGCCGTAGGGGCTAAGCATAGGCAGTACCAAGACGAAGGGTTATATGGCCAGGGGGACCCTACTTTGACCATGGATTGTGGAACAATGAAAAATTTACCCAGCTGGGGATTTTGGGAATGGAATATGCTAGCATAGAGCTAGCAAATCCCAAAAGCTCGGGCCAAACTTTGCCGTAGGGGCTAAGCATAGGCAGTACCAAGACGAAGGGTTATATGGCCAGGGGGACCCTACTTTGACCATGGATTGTGGAACAATGAAAAATTTACCCAGCTGGGGATTTTGGGAATGGAATATGCTAGCATAGAGCTAGCAAATCCCAAAAGCTCGGGCCAAACTTTGCCGTAGGGCTAAGCATAGGCAGTACCAAGACGAAGGGTTATATGGCCAGGGGGACCCTACTTTGACCATGGATTGTGGAACAATGAAAAATTTACCCAGCTGGGGATTTTGGGAATGGAATATGCTAGCATAGAGCTAGCAAATCCCAAAAGCTCGGGCCAAACTTTGCCGTAGGGGCTAAGCATAGGCAGTACCAAGACGAAGGGTTATATGGCCAGGGGGACCCTACTTTGACCATGGATTGTGGAACAATGAAAAATTTACCCAGCTGGGGATTTTGGGAATGGAATATGCTAGCATAGAGCTAGCAAATCCCAAAAGCTCGGGCCAAACTTTGCCGTAGGGGCTAAGCATAGGCAGTACCAAGACGAAGGGTTATATGGCCAGGGGGACCCTACTTTGACCATGGATTGTGGAACAATGAAAAATTTACCCAGCTGGGGATTTTGGGAATGGAATATGCTAGCATAGAGCTAGCAAATCCCAAAAGCTCGGGCCAAACTTTGCCGTAGGGGCTAAGCATAGGCAGTACCAAGACGAAGGGTTATATGGCCAGGGGGACCCTACTTTGACCATGGATTGTGGGAACAATGAAAAATTTACCCAGCTGGGGATTTCGGGAATGGAATATGCTAGCATAGAGCTAGCAAATCCCAAAAGCTCGGGCCAAACTTTGCCGTAGGGGCTAAGCATAGGCAGTACCAAGACGAAGGGTTATATGGCCAGGGGGACCCTACTTTGACCATGATTGTGGAACAATGAAAAATTTACCCAGCTGGGGATTTTGGGAATGGAATATGCTAGGCATAGAGCTAGATAATCCCAAAAGCTCGGGCCAAACTTTGCCGTAGGTGGCTAAGCATAGGCAGTACCAAGACGAAGGGTTATATGGCCAGGGGACCCTACTTTGACCATGGATTGTGGAACAATGAAAATTTACCCAAGCTGGGGATTTTGGGAATGGAATATGCTAGCATAGAGCTAGCAATCCCAAAAGCTCGGGCCAAACTTTGCCGTAGGGGCTAAGCATAGGCTAGTACCAAGACGAAGGGTTATATGGCCAGGGGGACCCTACTTTGACCATGGATTGTGGAACAATGAAAAATTTACCCAGCTGGGGATTTTGGGAATGGAATATGCTAGCATAGAGCTAGCAAATCCCAAAAGCTCGGGCCAAACTTTGCCGTTAGGGGCTAAGCATAGGCAGTACCAAGACGAAGGGTTATATGGCCAGGGGGACCCTACTTTGACCATGGATTGTGGAACAATGAAAAATTTACCCAGCTGGGGATTTTGGGAATGGATATGCTAGCATAGAGCTAGCAAATCCCAAAAGCTCGGGCCAAACTTGCCGTATGGGCTAAGCATAGGCAGTACCAAGACGAAGGGTTATATGGCCAGGGGGGACCCTACTTTGACCCATGGATTGTGAACAATGAAAATTTACCCAGCTGGGGATTTTGGAATGGAATATGCTAGCATAGAGCTAGCAAATCCCAAAAGCTCGGGCCAAACTTGCCGTAGGGGCTAAGCATAGGCAGTACCAAGACGAAGGGTTATATGGCCAGGGGGACCCTACTTTGACCATGGATTGTGAACAATGAAAAATTTACCCAGCTGGGGATTTTGGGAATGGAATATGCTAGCATAGAGCTAGCAAATCCCAAAAGCTCGGGCCAAACTTTGCCGTAGGGGCTAAGCATAGGCAGTACCAAGACGAAGGGTTATATGGCCAGGGGACCTACTTTGACCAGGGATTGTGGAACAATGGAAAAATTTACCAGCTGGGGATTTTGGGATGGAATATGCTAGCATAGAGCTAGCAAATCCCAAAAGCTCGGGCCAAACTGCCGTAGGGGCTAAGCATAGGCAGTCCAAGACGAAGGGTTATATGCCAGGGGGACCCTACTTTGACCATGGATTGTGGAACAATGAAAAATTACCCAGGCCTGGGGATTTTGGGAATGGAATATTGCTAGCATAGAGCCTAGCA